>VWPW01017268.1:481262-569090 GCA_013389825.1 Crypturellus undulatus | reverse complement strand
CAACGGCCCCGCGCGTGAGGGGCCGCGGCGGCCGCCCCCGTCCCCACCCGGCCGCGCTCCGCCCCGGCCCTCCGTGTGCGCGGGGGTGGGTGAGCGAGTGTGTGTGTGCGTGTGAGCGGGCGTGTGTGCGTGTGAGCGGGGGCGTGTGAGTGTGTGTACGTGTGTGTACGTGAAGCGACGGGGTGCGAGTGTGTCTCCGAGGTGTATTTGTGAGCGAGTGTGTGCGCCTCGGAAGGCAGCGCGGTTGTGAGCGGAGGGTGTGTGACAGTGTGTGTGAATGCAGGTGCGTGAGCAGGTGTGTGGGAGCAAGTGTGTGTGTGAGAGCGTGAGGGGGTGTGTGAGTGTGTGTGCGGGGGGATATGTGTGTCAGGGGTGTTGTGGTGTGTGTGTGTGAGCGGGTGTGTGAGAGCAGGGGTGTGAGGGTTGCGCGTCTGAGAAGAGGTATGGGTGAAGGTGTGTTGCGAGTGTGTGTGTGTGTGTGCGAGTGGTGTTGTGCAAGTGTGCGCGTGTCCCTGCTGTTGTGCAGGGCACGCTCACCCGCTGACTAGATTCGATGTGACTGTTTGCCAGGGCAGGTTTGAACCCTTTCCCCCATCCCCGGTCAAAGTCACAAGGGGTCACACCGGCATTTCACTCCGCGCTCTGTGTTTGGTCAGAGTGCAGGGAATGCTGGCGAAGGATGAATGCAATGTTTAAAAGAAAAAATCCCTACAATTAATAACATCCAAGAACACTAAGATGGAATGAATGTTGCAAAAGTGTTTTTGCTGCACTTCTTATCACTGTTCTTTTTTTTTTTTTTTTGCGTTTCATTTGTCTTGATAAGTGATAGCAGACTTAACATTTTCACTTTTGCTTAGTTTTGCAGAGGCTTTCACCTTTGGATGCTCTCAGACTTACTGAAATCTATACTGAGCCTTGCATGCACAAGTTTCACTGAAGCCGGCATGTCTAAGGGTAAAATTTGCCCCATGAAAGAAAACATTCAAGTCCCAAACAATGCTTCATTCCTCAGGTTGTTTTCATTCACTCCTTCCTTCTCTTAGTGACTTTGCAAAATCTTTAAATCCAAGCATACAGTTTGGCTGTAATCTGCTTAATTATGCTGTTTTAAGAATACATGATAGCCTGCTGTAACATATGGGAGCCCTTAATAACACCTTTCCGCAGCTCACACTGGCTTGTGCTGTGGAAGCCGCTGGGGAGAAGGCAGAGCTATGTGGGGGTAGAGTTCATTTGAACAGAAAATCCACCAGGTATCGATTTTCATTTTAGAGGGTTCAAGTTGTGCTTTCATACCAGACAACAAATACGCTGGGCTTTATACCTCCAAAGAGGTCAAATGAAACAACGCGTGTATGATGGGCGTAATTAAGGAAATTGTGGAGCAGCAAGTGGAAACCCTTTTTCATATCAACCAATAATACCACATTAAGTGAATAAGATCTTTCTGACTTCATCTTAGGGAGCTAGTGTGTAAAATTTCTTTGTGAATGATTATTATTCATTCTTTGAATTACAGGAGCAACCAAGGACTCTATTCAGAGCATAGTCACTGTGCTGGAGCTTCACAATCACATGGGATTTTGTGTACATTCCTTTTGTGACCCATCCAAGGTCCGATCCTTTTTTTTTTTAGTGAAAAGGCCCAGATGTTTTTGTTAATTTCCTTCAAAAGCAGCTATTTTTTCCCTGTTAAACAGAAAGGAAACATGACGTGTTGTTAAGGATTCTAAACTAAGTAATGAAGGATCTTTATGGTCTTCAAACCAATGAAAAAACTGTCAGGCATCGAAATCCTCATGTCGCCAAAAAAACTCCAGATCTTTCTCTATTCTTTACCTCCAATTTATTTTTGTCATGTTTTAATGGAAAACCTCTTGAACCAGAGCCACAAAATGCATATCTGTCATCTTACTCTGCATTATACAACTCAACATCTTGTTGATTTCTTCTGTTACAATCCCAGGATCTGAGGAGGCTGCAAATTATTCTGTTAAAGAAGGGTTGTAGCAATTTGTGCTGGCATCTTTAATGATGTCCTGACTTCACTTTCATGGTCAGTGAAAGAAAATCACTTTACTGCAAAACTCAGAGGTTGCTTATTACAATTCACTTCAAAGCTTCAATTCAAACCTGTGAAACATGAGAGCCCATTTCTGGCTGTAACAGAAATATCTAAACATGGAGCACTTTGATTGCTCCATAGCTTTTTGAATGTCTTCCATTCTGGCCTCTGCAGCTGCTATTTGGCTATTAAAGTCCTTTAGGGAATGTGTCCCAAATGCTCACACGCCATTTCTTGCCTGGTACTTAATCCATTTGACCTCTTAGGGTCAAGAAAGGGACAGAGATGAATAGCTTTAGAACAGAATTTAGGAACTGATATTTACCCTCTGGCAGGAATTATCATATCAGTTTGGGTTTTATTGCTTACATTCACGTGCCACTCATAACAAAAATTGCCTGTGGTCACTAGGACCCTGATGGAGGATAGTTTTGTATCATCCCTGCTGTGCAAAACAACTGTAAATCTCTCTTACCCATTTAGCAGGGAATTACTGTACTTTGCCAAGCCTAACCTGTTCCCAGTTTAGGGCAGAGAAAGTGGGGACTTGACCAGGGCTGAATTATGCCCCAGCAGTTTCTGGCTACTGGTAGCCAGGCATAAGCTAGGATAGTGCCAAGACTGAGATACTTTATGATGGGGATTGTATCAGTCTCTGTGTAGCTACAGGATTGAGGGAGAATAAAGAAAGTTTGGAGGTAGGTCCACTCCAGCCCTCCTGTTTTTGTGCTGATTAGAGCTCACTTGAACTGGAGTTAATGACTCTGCGGAGCTTTAAACTGCTTTTGAAAGTCTGATGATCGGGATCTCACTCAGGTGAACCATGCCTTTTACAATGAAGCCTAATGCTTCTCTCCATAAAACCGCTGAGACTAGGACTGCTAATACTGGGGTCACTCACTGCTGGCGCTGCTAGCAGCATGGTAGATATCTCTCTCTTAATGAAGTCCTTTGTTTTGGTAGGGCTCTTTCCTTGTGATGAGTGGGTGAAGGAGTAGATATTCCCGTGCAAGTGATATAGATGGTGTAGTTTCCAGTTCCCTGGATATCCAAATTAAAATAAAAAAACCCTATATCCTCCTGCTACATCTGCATTATTATGTTGTCTTCACCACATGATACGTCACAGGCAGTACAGCCTCAGCTTCTTTGCTGAATTTGTCGCCTTATGACCATAGCTTCCCTTTGTCATCAAAGAGTGAGATTTTTTTTATGGTGTTCTTTATGCCAAAGGAGCAAACTAGCATAGGGTTTTGTTCCTTGTTTGTTCCTTTATTTTCTTTTTAGTGTATCATGTGAATTCATGTCTCCACACAAGACATTGTTCATGATATGCAAAAAGACAACAAGATTTGTAAAGCGCGTTTCATAAGAAATTGTACCAGTTTCCAAGCTATCCCAAAGGAGCTCATTAGAAGATCTCACGGATGATTACAAATATTGAGGGTAGAATAAGAACTGTTTCCCTTTCTTTGGGGTAGAGGATATTTGATTGTAAATGCAAAAATTAGGAAAATGTTACATGGAAAGGCAGTATGAAAAAATAAAAGAGAGCTGTATGTTTAGAGTTAAAGGCTATACAGCTAAGTCCCGATGCTGTGTCCATCACTGAGGCATCTAGAATTCAACTCTACAGGAGGAGATAATAAAGACAAATAGTATGGCTTTATTTTTAAAAGGGGTGGATAATTTCATGGCAGCTTACAGCATTGGTAACTGGGCAAGCTAAGATAATAAGGCTAATCAAATCTCATGCTTCACAGCACTAGTTCCCTGCGGGGTCAGGAAAAATCTTTCCACTATATACAACAGTACACAATTAGCAAGGTTATTATTGGGGAGCAGAGATAGAGCCTTCTAAAGCACCAAGCTTTTACCATTAACAGAGAAGAGGGGTTGTGCTTGGTCAGATGGAGGACAAGAGCACTATTTTCTTATGTCCCTTCTGTCCCTCTTCTCTGTCAGGTCCATTGGTTTAGAATGATAATACTTGAGTTTGTTAAAAAAAGTGATTTCCTGAGCATAATTCCCTAAGTAAATTACTGTCTGAAAAACTCTTCCACCTGTGTCTGGTGGTCGAGCTCAAAACCAGCAGGCACTGACTGGACACAGGGACGGTATTGATTAAGAGCTTGCAGGTTGCAAATGCACATTGCCCTCTGGTTAGGTCAGTAATGTTGTGGAATTTGCTTTTTGGTAGTGGCTTAGGCGGAAAGACATGGTCCCAAAGCAGCTGCTGTTAGCTAGAAGCTACAATGACGTGTGTTTGCAATGATTCGTTTTAGAAGTACTGTTCATTTTCTTTAATTGCTTGAACATATTGTTGTAGGTGTTCTGTCTGTATACTTGCATTTTATTTCCCTTCAATGTGTGCATCAGAGAAATGATATTAGCTGCAACTGAAAATATTTGCTATTTCTTCTGCAAAATTTATATTCTGTATATGAATGTAATACTCTTTACAACATTTTTTTCTTTTTTTTTTAAGATGGAAAAATAGCAGAATAGCAGCTTCTGAAAAAAACATATTCCAAAAAAGAATTCTCTCTTTATGAGCAATATCTTAGACATAACAAGCAGGCACTTCCTTAACTGCTGCCTCATATATATTTATTTTAAATATTTTAATTATTCTCAGGAACTGTACACAACCTCTGTACAACTCTCAGCCCATATATCAACCCTGCCAATTATTCCCCTTCTAAAGAATATTGAACTCCTTTTTTTTTTTCCCTAGACCACAAGGTCATGAGCTGTGGAGCACTCAACTAAAGGAAACTGAAGAAAAAAATGAAATTTATATTTACTCTTCTGGTCTCGGGAACAGTAAAGTATCTACTGTTCGCAAACTAAAATCCAGAATAAATAGATAGGCCCAAAGATCCATAAGGCAGAACAGTGAAAATGCATCTATTCTTCATGGGGTTGGTGATTTAGTGATGCCAGCTGCAGGTAAGTCTGAGGCAGTCAGTGTCACCTTTGCCTCCTTCACCAACCCCGCTGGAGATTGGAGAGCTTCACCAGCCAGGTCTCCCAGGCTTCCGTGCTGGGAGGAGAACCAGCACTCGAGGATCAGGTCAGGGATCATTTGTGAAGACTCACCCATGGGTGCAGATGGGCTATATCTGAGGGTGCTGAGAGAACTGACTGGTGTCCTTGACAAACCATTCTCTATCACCTTTGAAAAGTCACAGAGACTGGAGGAAGTCCCCAACAACAGAAAAAGTCTTTAGAAAAGCCCAAAAGAATGATCCAGGAAATTATAGGCTGGATGGCCTTAATTATGTCCTTGGGAAAATCATGAAGCAACTTCTCTCGGCACATATTTCTGAGCATGTGATGGAGGAGATGAACGTAAAGAGTCAGCATCGATTTACTAAGGGTAAATTAAATCTGACCAACTTGATTGCCTCCTATGATAAAATGACTGAATTTGTGGATGAGAAGAGAGTAGTGGATGTCAAGACTTCGGCAAGGCTTACTAAAGTTAAAAGACTGTAGCAAGGATTTTGGCGCTGTCTCCTACTACATTCTTGATCATGAACTAGGAATGTCAGTATGATTATTATTCTCCATTACCTGGCACTCCTTAAGCAACCTCTAGAATGAAGCATCCAGTTTTGGCATCCTGGTACAAGAAAGATATTTATAAACTGGAGTGAATTCAGCATTCAGAATGGTTGGGAGCGGGAGCACATGCCCAGTGAAGAGGAACTGAGGGAATGCGGCTTGTTCAGCCTGCAGAAGAGACAGCTTACAGCGGACTTAACAGCAGCCTGGCAGTGCCAAACGGGAAGGTTATCAGGGAGCTGGAGCCAGGCTTCATAGCAGGTCATGTCAGGAGGATGGGAAACAAAGGACACAAATTGAAACAAGAAAGATTAAAACTGGATATAAGGAAAAAAATTCAGTCAAGCAATTAAAGTAATTGACAAGAGAGGTTGTGCAGCCCCGCTGAACTGCCTGGTCTGTTCTTACACCTGACCTGCACTGGCCGGGAGGTTGGACTGTGAACTTCCTGAGGTCCCTTCCTACTCTGTAGTTCCGACTCAATGAGTTTGTGGTTATATACAAAACGTACGGAAAATGGCTGTGTGTACAATGGAAGAAGATAGTTCTGGCATTTGTGGTTTATCCAGTGAAAAAATAGATCTCAAACTATGCTGGGAGCAAGGAGCAGACTCCCAGCTACCATTGCTCAGCTGTGACATAATTAACTGTATGTAACTCCATGTTCCTCCCTTTGCTCTCCTCTAGCCCCCAAAACCTTTCACTCTTGGCTATGTGAAGACCAGCTTCAGGAGGAAGGCTTGAATGTTTTGAAGTTTTTATGGCCATTAGCATTTCTTTTAGTCTTTTTGCTTTCCACAGCTTCTTTCTAACAGGTTCCCAGAGCGACAGAAAAGTAATGGCAAAATTCTTAAAATAAAACTTCCCAGGTCTCTTGATAGATAGGTCAGTGGTATTTATACCAGTGGTATTTATAAAATATTATTTAACAGTGTGCAGAAATTCCCCCTTTTCTCACCAGGCTGTCTTCACTCCAGAGACGCAAAGCTAAAAATCCAGGCAAAAAAAAAAAAAAAAAAAGGCATTCTCATTTTCCCTAAGGTTTCCTTTATACTGCTAAAATGATGCCATTTACACCCACTTGCAGAACTGTTTGCTACAGGATGGCTGTAAAGGGGCCTTAGCTTAAATCAAGTCCCAAGAAATCTTTTTCACATTCAATGAAATCAGAGTACAAACGCAAAGAATTTTAATTAAAACCCTCAAATAAACTCTGGGGAATCAAATCATTTGTGAATCTAAGCATATCAGAAAAGTCACAGCTTAGTGGCCTACTTTAGTAGGCTGAGTTCATTTCCTAAGAAAGTCTACACATTACAAAAAGTATTGCCAGAGTGACTATGAATTCTCATGCTTTGGGGCAAAATTAATAGTTAGCTGAGGTCAGGAAGAATTATCCCTTTCAACAGAAAAATGAGCAATATTAGCAACTTTGGACTCCATGGCTCTCTTCCTGAAGCTGTTTTTGTAGCTCTGGCTACAAAATGGGGACTTTCCAGGGCTCTTCGGCTGCAAATCTTGCCAAGCCAAAGCCCACTGCTGCTCATGCCTCCAGTTCAGCAGGATGCCAGCAAAAGATTGTGCCTCTAATGAAAAGCTAGTAGAAGATAACCATCATCAGCACCAGGCACTGCTGCCCATTCCCTGCTATCTGCCATGACAAATTCATTTAAAGAAAACCACAAGTCGTTCTGCCAAGGATGACAGCGGCATCAGGGGAGCCTTTTTCTGCCTGAATGGGGAAACAAAGAAGAAGGATCAAAGACAAAATAGGAGGTGATTTTAAAGATTTTACAGATTGGAGAGGGGAGAAAAGCTGAATGGATGTTTTGCTGTTTAGAAAGGGCTTGCTTTACGTACAGACACCTTTAGGCATCAAATTCAATCATATTTAAGGAGTTTTTTCAACCAGTGATGACCTTACATGACTTTCTGTTTTTTTTTTTTTTTTTTTTTTCATTCTCCATTTGTTTTTAAGATTGCAATTCTGTGATTTTTAGATTTGAGCCTGTTGGTCCTAAAAGTATTTAAAAGAAATTCTATTACAGCCTCTGCAGCAAACCAAGCTTAAAAAAGGAAATAAAAATTGACTGTAGGCACATGTAATAAAATGCCTCCATTTAAAGTCTAATCACTTCTATTGCATGGTCTAAATAGACCTGAAAACTGTACTTTTTGTTCTTGCAGTTAATTTCTTTCACAAAAATTGCTTACCAGTTGTGAAAAGTTGGCTCAAAGGACTAATGGTGCCCTTTTGTTCTGAGTTATAGTTGAAACATCACTGTTGTTGTGAAGTGCTTTTCGGAAGGTCTGGGAGGAAGTGGATTCCCTGAACCCGTTTGTGCAATTTCTTCTGGGGCAAAGGGATGGCTTCACAACAGCAGTATGGAGCTGCGCAGAGCAAAGCTGTCGATGGGAGCCAGAGACACAGCTCTGATCTTCTCTGTCTCAGACAAATTTCTGGCAGAGGAGGCAACTGAGCACACAGCTGACTAAACATGGAGCAGTCCTTGCAAATAAGGAAGCAAAAAATAGTTACTTTGTGCTTCTCACGACACGAAGGCCATCAGAGGGATGAATTTCTGGTTATTGGTTAAATATCTCGCTCATGCGAGCTATTATTTTTACATATTACCTAGAAAATGTGGTAGAATTTCTATCATCATCAGTATTTAAGAGCAGATTAAACAAGCATCCGTCAGAAGTATTGTAGCTGTAGTTCATCCTGCCATGTCCCTGACAGGGATATGGATTATTTGACTTTTAAGGTTCTTTGCATTCCTAGTTTTCTGTCATTTATAGAGATTAATTTATAAACCAAATGGAAATTGTATTTATATGGTGTTTTACTTTGCATTGGATTATTAAAATATTCTCTAGGATCTTTTGCACGGAGTAATTACATATTCTTATTAGTAGTAAAATTATAATTAGCATTCTTATATTAATACATAGTAACTTTTAAGTAAGTCTGTAACTTTACCTTATTAAAAATACATGTATTTTTATCTTCTAACTTACAAGGAAAATATCTTTTAACTTATAAAGAAAGTATCCTACAATGTTTATGAACCGTATACCCCTTTCCTTACAAATGTCAGTCTTGCTTATTTATATCTGAACTCCACAAGGTAAAGATTATCTCCATTCTGTGACTGAACACAGAATCTACTAAAACTCCACTCCTGGTTGGTCCCTAGGCTCTCCTATAAATAATATTGCTAAAAATAGTAAGTTATATTTCTTCGTTTTTAACAATGTTACATTCATAATCCCATACTTTGTTTTGGCTCCAGATTTTAGTAGGCTTCTCTTTGGTATTTTTAGTGCATTTTTATGCTTTTCAAAACTCATGGGCTTACCACAGTGCTCCTTTTCAACATTTTAAAGATTCTAGTAAAAATCAATTGCTGTGAATCTAAGGAGTTTTTTTAAAAGAAAATGTTAGAAGCTGCAAAGTTGGAAAGCCAGAGCTGAGTTAATGCTATCAGACAAGGGCAAAAAAAATTTTTTTCAGCAGACTGACAGTATTTTAATAGAGCTTCCTTGCTCCTGGTGGCAACTTTGATTTTCATTTCTCATTAAAGGAACCTCCCTCAAATTAAATATTACTTCAACCAAAATTGAAATTTGAAAGCAGCACCATCCAAGATATAAGATTCCTCAAGATAGTTACTTAGTGTTAGTAGGGACCTTATAATGCGTTGGACTTCAGCCTAAGGGAGACCAAATTACTTTATAAATGCATACACATGTTATATGGAGACAGTACCTAGCCTACCAGCAAATACAGGAATTTGGAGGGGGGAAGGGGAAGGAAAGAGGACATGCCATCGATATTTGACAGTGCACAGCTGTTTCGGGGGAAAAAATTACCAAGAAAGCATTCAGCTACAGATTGGTTTATGGAGGTGGCACATAAACTTTGGCCAGATCACAAGGCTGTGTGATTCCTCGCACCACAACCAGGGATCAGATTTCTGCCTTTCTGTCTTATCTAGATTCCTATCTGCGTCTGAAGAATGCAAAACACAGCCCAAAGGCAGGGCAAAAGTGACTTAGAGCAAGGCCAGGTGCAGGCACTCTATGGGTGCAACGGCATGCATGGTTGTGTGCCGCTTCCATATCAGATGATCTCAAGAGCATGCTGCAGCCACTGGTGCTATTGCAGAGGCTACAGCTGCTCAGTTTCTGTCCCCATATGGAGATTTTGTGACTCTTTGAACTAAGCACGACAGCTTTTGCCCAGATATAAGGGAGAACACAGTCCGCTAAGCACCGAGCTGAGCTCCCTGCCTGGACTTCCAGGTTGTTGCTGCTTCTGTGGAGATGCATCCACCCTCAAACCACCAGTACTCACAAGGACTGCTTCTCCCAGCTGTGTCCTGCTCCGCTACCCTTAAGATAAGGTTTGGTGACAGCTCGTGGGCTCATTCCTCAAGGGAAACCTCTGCTGTTCATAACAACAGTCTCTTCTTCCTCTATCTGGGCTGAAAGGGATGTCAAGTCGCTGCAGAGGAGATGGTATGAGCTAGTCCCTCCGGGGATAGTGAGGTGCTTCTGGGTTGCACTGAAAGCCAGCGCGGAGTTGGCAGCAGCTCCCGTGCATCCATCCTGTTGCTGGGATATGCAGCTGTCTGCTCTCTTCCACACGCAGAAACAGAAGGGAACATATGGTGCAGTATATCCATCTTCTGTGTCGTGACCTTCTTTCCCGTGTAAGGGAAAGGGAGTGTTAGGAAATCCTACCTTTTTAGAGGTATATTAATTGCCATTTGCAAATTCCTGATGTAAACAAAACACTTCAGTTTTATTTTTACTTAAAAGAAATCTTAACCCAACAAAGACAGATATGATTCATGATCCTCACTTACACATCCAGTGCACTAGATTAAAATGACGCCTTTAAAAATTATTATGGAGTGCACTAAAAGCCCTTTGCTTTTATTACAATCTATTTTTCCCTAAATATGAATATGAATTCATTGAAATACATTTTGTTAAGAAGGATGTTTATTGATAAATACTGAAGGACCATATTATTATAGGACAAGCACATAATAAGCATGTATTAATTGAGCCTTAGTACACTTCTTGGGTAGCTGATGTTACTCAACCTTGAGCTTCCTAAAGCACGAGACACATTTTAATAGACCATTTAACCATGGCCTGTTGCGTCTTAGTGCTGAAACAATATATTAGGGAGTACAACAAGATGCATTTCACTAAGAACATATCGACTGTTTTTAGCCTGAAAAAGGACCAAGAACACTGTGTTCTATACACACTGGGAGAACCAGAACCAGAAAATTGTGGTGTTTTTCCTCAGTGACGCAGAACTATGTGGAAAGAGGTGAATCATACTGGGTAGGAATCTGTTGCCAAACTCAGGCATTTTTGACACCACAGGCAGTCTGCGCAGTGTCTAGCTGCCTCTCCAGAAGGTACCAATCTCTTATAGATCCCCCCTTGTCCTCTCTGTCATCGCTATGCAGATGTCATGTACTTTATGGCATCTGAAGGATTTTAAATGTTTAACTGTAGGTACTTGAATGACCCCATTGCAACCCCTTCCACCCATAAGAAACCTGCTAGGTCAGCATTTATTAAATATTCAGCCATCTGTTATGGACAGATAGATGGACAGAAAGGTGGATAAACAGGATCTCTGCAGCACGCTTTTCCAAACTTTCTGCGGAGCTTTGCTGTAGAGATGTTCTGCTTTTTTTTTCCAAGGCAATAGGAAACAGGTAAGAGAGTTGTTTCAGCCCAAGTGTCTGACTTGACCCTATGGATTTCTGATCAAGAGTTTTTGCTGCCTCAGAGCTTCTGCTAGGTCATCTCCACGAGCTCTTCAGTCCTTTCTCAAAAGAGGACAAGCTAAGGAAAACTGGCCACCGGCTCCTCATGGAGACCTTCCGATCACCTGTGTCACCTCTGTGGCCATCCAGCGAGCACTGGATTCTCTGACCTATGGTGTTTTAATATTGTCATGACTAGCTACATATTTTTTTCCCTGTCACAGTTCAGAAAATGTTATCATGGCTCAAAATTAGTTGACTACTCTACTGCAGGTACCATTAAAAAAAAAAGACAAAAAACTCTTAAACTAGAACAGACTAATTTTTAAATGGTTAAAATTTGCTTGCTCCTCTCAGAGTCTTGGTACATTTTTTTCCTTTTTGTCTTTCAGTATAGAAACTTTCAGAGCAGAGAGTGGTCTTTATATTTGTGCCTACTACTTCATCAGGTCTTAACAAACAGGGAAAAATAAAAGACACCAAACTGGAATGCTATGAAAGCTTAAAAATAGGACAGTAGTTCTAGGTTTTCTATAGCATTAACAAAAATTCCATTAGTGCTTTAAAAACTGAGTGAGGTAAATAAGCTCTGACAGAATAAAGAAATACTTGAGAAAATGGAATCACGCTAGTAAAAAAGGTTCTTTATTTATTCAGAATAGAATTTGATGTGCTAATTATTAAACATTAACACATTATCTTGTTGGATTTTGTACCTACACACTTTAAAGTCATGGGCAAAAATGTTTTAAAAATACTTTTTCTGTAATATGTTCTTCATTTATTAAAAAAGTATGGACAAAATAGATTGTGGTTTTAACTTTCATCACATTTTTGCCATTACTCTCACAGGGAAAATCACAAATTTTCCTTCTGAGCTGAAAATGAATTACTGTTGTCATTAAATGTGGGTGTTTACAGATGTTGCTAATTGAGCAAATAGTACACTGTGCTCAACAGGAGAACACTTCATTTGTACCCTGAAGAGCTGAGTGCTACCGCAGAAGGAAAGAGGCATTCAGACACATTCAGGACAGACGTGAAGAACAGAGAGCAGGGCTATGCCATCCCTCTCAGGCTTTTTTTTTGTCCTAATATCTTGAACTAAATCTTAATGAATTTAAGAGACTTTAGGGACAGGCAATGCCCAAGGTACACCATGCAACAGAGAGCACTCAAAAACTACTAAGACTTTACTCCCCACTAGTCTTGCTAGTTGCTGAGCCCTGCCAGCTTGTGGTGATTTCAAAAGCAGACTCAGACTCTAACCCTCTCACAGGATCAAGAACTTCATCCTCAGTGGAAAAGATTTCTGCAAAATATATATATACATGCATTTTAAAAGGTATTTTAATCCTTTTTTATATTTATTTGAATGTCTTTACAGCCATGGAAATCAGAAGCTAGAGACATGATTGGCCTTGATTGGAATGAATCTTGTTCATTCCAAAATAATCTGAATTCTAAAAACATGTAATTGACTATTTTGAGAATCCAACATAATATAGACCATTACAATAGATTTTTCAATAAAACAAGTATGTGTGTAGATTCTGGCATGGATTTTGGCAGAATAGGCAAAGTATCAAATGAACAATCTTTATAATCAATTTTGAAATTAACATTTTAAAGGTTTTCAAAATATTTCTATTGTTTTAATAGGAAAACATAGCATCCATTTGCTGGTCAAAACACTATCTTTTAATTCCCTAAAGTGGTATCCTAAACTAGCACATCCAGTCTAGTATTTAAACATCAAAATGTTTCTCTGATTAAAACATTTATCAGCATGTCCCTAATTTTTTATCTAATATTCTTTTCAGTAGTTTACTATTTCTTTAAAGATAAATATAAAGGTGAAAAATAGCCTGTGTAAAAATAACCAAATCTGTGGGGGAAAAAACATTAGCATGCTAAGATGCTTAGCCTGCATCTGCACTGCTTCACTCTGTGCAAAACCATATTCCAAAGTCTTGGTATTTTATTCTGTGCAAAACCCTCTTCCAAAGCCTTGGTGTTTTACTGTTATAAATATGTGTCTGAGGAGCAAATTAGATTCCCAGACTGGCTGGATCACTACGCTTCACTAGGATGTGCGTTTGTTAGCATCAGTCACAGAGAGGGGCTATAAATGTCCTTGTACTCTGACCACCTCTTCCTTTTTCTTCTTCAGCCCTTGGTGGTTGGTTCTGATCTGGGTTTGCAGGGATCGCTAGGTTAGCCTTGACTGTGATTTGCTTAAGTTGGTCACTTAAACAGTTAACTGGGCTGGCAGTGTGACCTGGCTGCTGTGACCGAGGGGTGTCTCAAAGCGCACTCCAGGCTTGCAGATAGCTGGCAACTGCTGCAGGGCTTGGAGATGCTTGGGAAATCACACAACAAATTGCTCAAACTAACGTCCCACTTCAGCCAGGTCATATTTCTTAATGAAGTCTTCCACAGTGGGTCCTGAACTCAGTCTGACGAACCTTGTCAGCAAAAGGGACTACTGGTGTTGCAAAGTAGTGCAAAAAATGTGATTGCCCCAATCAGGCCGTTCTTCTCCAAGGAGATGGCAGCAACTCACTACCTGTAGGGCTGGAAAGCGGGGAGCAGCTGTAATCACGTTTATGAGGCAATCCTGCCAGCTACCTTTATTTGCATTTAGCTGTGTGCAGGTCCCAGGGCTCATATAAATACCTGCAGGCAATATGCACAGCCCCTGTCACGCTGTGTGTCTTGGAGGGAGCAGGCATCAGAGGACAGCACCAGGACTGCACACCTGATCTGCTTCAAACCCAAGCTGGGTTCTTCCAGCTCCCTCTTTTGTTCCCAACAAGCCAGTTTCCAACTATCGCCGCTCCCTTATTTCCACAGAAAATAATAAGCATTGCTCTTGTCTCTGCAAAACAGTCAGAAAAACCTTTCTGCCCCATGGGGAAAGGACACAAATCCAGCTGCAAATCCTCTGGGAGCCAGCATGCAGCTTGGGACCTGACCCTGGGCCACGTTTGGGAAGGATGGGCATTTTGCTGGCTCAATTTAATCACCCACGTTATTTATTGGCTCCCCCCGCTTTTCATTGACTCTGTGTCAGAACCTAATTTAGCAGTAGCAGAGTCACAGGGAAGAGAGGGCACCCAAGGGTTTAAGGCTCTTGCATTGCTTTCCTAAAAAATCCTGAACCATTCTGAAATTGTTTTCCTCTCTTAGATATGGGAGAAGGTATTAAAAACAGAACTAACCCTTCTGAGATGTGAAGTCAAGGGGAATTTTGCCATGGGCTTCAGTGGAGCATGATTCAACTGTAAGTGACCAGCTGCTTAGAAAGGAAAAATGTGTTCGGGTTTTAATGCATTTGCATGATGTCCAGATGTGCACATTTACAAGCACTTGAAAGGGCAGGCTTGCTAACCTTAATAATAGCGTGTCTTCTCTAAGTTGATAGAAATGCTACTCTTGTGGCTACTCTTTAACTCGGGGCAGATCCTATCTCCTGCCAGGGGAATATTCATTCCTTATATTCAACAGCTTATTTGAAATGTTTATGTAGCATATTTAGCAGGAAGAGTTTTCTCAAAAAAAAAAAAAAAGAAAGAAAGAAAAAGCCATCATGAACAGAAGCATATAAGTCTAATGAAGCATAAGCTAGGGAAAATCCTACCTTTCCTATGAAGAGAGATTCGTAGAGCAGCTGGAGTGAAATTACTGTAAACTTGAATGAATGAATGAATGGATGAATGAATGAAGATCTTCTCTCCTTAAACCAGAGAATGCCCTGGTCCTCCAAGATACCCAGCATACAAGACGGCAGAAGATACATGGCCCTCCCCCTGGAAAAAAATGAATTCTTTCCAGTGCTGAAATCAAGATTTTTTGAATTGTATATAGATTGTTGCATCACTTTTTTGGGTGTCGTGCAGGAAGATGACTCATTAGAAGAAACCTGAATTTGGAGAAGATTTGGCAATCCAAGATGGGGAGGATATGAATAATAAAAATAATGAATATAGGTGAAGAGATGGGAGGAGAAGGCAAAAGAGATGAACAGAGCATTGAGATTGCTTGCGACTGACAGACTCACAAAAACTTAATTAGGGCTGAGGAAGCTGATGAATTCCATATGAGAAAATGGAGTTTGAATATTAATAGGCACTGCCCTATTATTATCCAATTTTAAATCTGTTAAATTTAAAGTGGCTTAAAGTTTGGGAAAACACATTTTCTCACTCTTGTAACATAATGAATAATGCAAGCACTAGAAACTACTACTTTTTGCAGAGGTCCAAGTTCATCTGTATACTGAGGGCTAGCACAAAAATAATGCATAGCTCAAGTTCCACTAACATATTTTTCTTTTTTTTTTAGTTTCTGTGAATGATGCACAGGGCATAAATTCAGCCTTGTTACTCAGTATTTGCCTTCAGACAAGGAAAAGGAATTACACAGTATATTTTTCATTTGTTTTGCTATTATGATATTTTTAAAATAATGATTTGTCATTGCTCAGCTCTGTGATTCATTTGATTGTTTTCCCTCATTTCAAGATGAATCTTTGTTTTTGATCTGTTTGCTGTCGTGTCTCATTTCATTGAGCACACACATTGCGAGTATTGCCATGCAAATAGGTACTATATAAATAAAATGTATTATTATGATCATCAAAGTAAAAGAAGCCAGAGTCATATATTACAGAGCGTGTTCTTTGCCAGACTCGGTACTTGCGCTCGCAGTGGAGGCTCTTTGCTCGGGAAGGCAGGGTTTCCAAGCATGCCAGCTGAGAAGAACCAGGGCAGAAGAGTAAGTGGAAGCAATAGGTCAGATTTATCCCTGATATGCCCAGAGAATTACAAGTTATTTTCCTCAACTAGTGATAAGAATACAGCTGTGAGTTTGGAGCTCACCATATCTCATGGAAACAGAAAGAGAGGATTAGCACTCGGATGAGAGGCCTCCAAGGAGCACCTGTAGCCACAGTCTGACAACTGTATTCCAGTTCCGCACAGCAGCACTTACCCGCTGGAGGGTTTCCAACCTCAGCTGCCTCCAGAGGAGTAAAAGGGACAAATGCAAAAGCACAGGAGCATCTCCCGACTGCTTTTGGCCCAGCTTTCCTTTAGTCAGGCCCTGGGAAGCTCTTCTGGAGTAGCACAGCTTGAGGGGTGTAAATCCTTTCACCCTTACTGACGTTGCCTTAGCGCATAGAAGGGTTTGGTNGTTTCCAACCTCAGCTGCCTCCAGAGGAGTAAAAGGGACAAATGCAAAAGCACAGGAGCATCTCCCGACTGCTTTTGGCCCAGCTTTCCTTTAGTCAGGCCCTGGGAAGCTCTTCTGGGGTAGCACAGCTTGAGGGGTGTAAATCCTTTCACCCTTACTGACAAGTTTGCCTTAGCGCATGGAGGGGTTTGGTTTGGGTGTTTGGATTATAAGATGAGCTTGCAGAGGAGATAACAGTGCCAGACAGCCATCTCTTGCTTTGCTCAAAATGCAGTAAGGACAGTGTTTGCTGCTGGCATGTTTGCTCCAAAATGACCTCTGCTTGGAGATAAGAAACTTCCATGAATGTATTTTAGAGAGCGTCCCGCCTGTAGGTGGTGAGGAGGGAGGGAGAGATCTTACATTCTTCTCATTTTAATTATTCTGCTATAAAAGGAATATACATTGTACTAAATAAGGCACAAAAAAAAAATTGTTTCCCAGATGCCTGAGTAGAAGTGGCTGATCTATATCGGTTCCAAACTCACAGTGATTCACTGCCTTTCTGGGCTCCTGAGAGAGGCTAGTTAGCCTGCGTTGGTCATATCTTGCTGCTGCTGCTTTCCGTGCTGGCATGTAATGTACCTACAGGCTCTGGATTTCCTAATTACTTGTGTTCTTACTGGAAGCCAAGACTAGCCATATTTTACAATGTTCCTGAGAGAATAAATACACTCAGCCTGCTGAAGCTGAATGCTCTCTTGCTTCCTGAAAGTTTTCTTATCATTTGCCCTGGCTGCTTGCTGAGATATAGCACCATCAACTTCCACTGGGCTTCAGCAAAGTGCCCAGGGGACACCCAGGTGCAGGGGCCGTAGCAGGGAGATGGCACAAGCACAGGAGGATGTATCTCAGACTGGGAAGAAAGGTGTGGGGCACAGGGGAAAGGACACCACCAGAAAACAGTAATTCATCATGACAGGGAAATTTCATTTTGAAGGTTAGGACAGATTATGCCGAGGGTGTCAAAGCCTGGCGTATATTGCAAGTTTGTGAACTGCACAGAGGGATGCAGAAGGAGGGACAGCTGCTAAAGGAGACTTCACAGGAGATGACAGCAGGGAAATGGCTGGGAGAGGGCTTAGGAGCAGCAGGAGATGGTTGAGGGGTCTGGCAGAAAGCAATGCTTGCACGTTTTTATTAGCAATAAAGGTCTGCATGTTACAACACATGCATGTAGTGCACTTTAACGTTATGCTATAAAGACTCATATCATAGTGTTCCCTTCCCTTTATGGAGCTCAGCTGCTGTGCATGGCACTTTCCGCCCGGGAGAGAACCCCTCTGAGCCCAGGCTGCGTTCTTGCTTCCTCTGGTGCCATTGCACATCTGGTGCCATTGCACATCTCGCCAGCAGCAGCAGCACCAGGCAACACGCTTGCACTGTGTGTGCAACATGGGCATGAGGGAAGACAGGGCTCCGTACCTGAGCTCAGATCAACCTCAGAGAAAAACCTTTGCCTTTCTGGTGCATTTTTAGTCTGCCTTCTGCTCTGCTCCAGAAGACACTGTGTGGTGAACCACAAAAAAAAACTTATATTTTTAGTAGTAACTGCCTTTGTTTACCTATCTGGCAAGGCATCCAGGAGCGCCTCTGGATTTGTGCAAGACAGTGAAAGCTGCTAAATGAGTTTCTTCACAGTCTTGTTTCTAGTTAGCATGTTCCAGTGCCCTGCAGTATCTAGTAAAAAATTAGCCTTGTCTCTCTCTTTTTTTTTTTTTAATCACGTTTTTCTTGGTCACCTTCAGGGGTTCCTGTAATTCTACTAACAGAAATCAACCTCTGCTGAAACTCCATTCATCCTGGCTCCATGTGCTGCTTCCTGGCGGCAGTGGCTTCACTGAGCACGGAAGGGTCATTCCCAGGACTACACTGTGGGGTGGTACTAAGCTGTTGCCTGGCATATTCTGGAAATTTGCTGAATTTCATTGAACTGCCAAAAGAAGACAGCAGACAAAGTTGTGGCTTCTTTTACCATAATAAAAGACTTCATCATAAGGAACAGTACTGAATCTTTTGTGTGTGTGTCTGAGTGTGTGTAAAGCCACTACCAGTTTTGGTGGAAATCTCTAAATACAATTTGACAGCACTTGATGCGAGGTAAGAAAACAGAAAATCCTGTCCCTGGATATATTGCTGATCCGGTCAAACTGTTGCTGACTCATTGCACGGTCATGTGGAATGCAATCACAAAAATTTACAAGTAATTTTAGCTGTATCTCAGTTAAGGACAAAACGTGAAAGAGTTTTACAATTCCACTGAAGTGTGGTGTAGAATGTCCAGGGACATACCAGACTGCTCCCAGCTGCTGAACACATGCAAGAAATTTATGCTGGCCCAAAATAACACTTCGTGTCTTAGGGAAAACATCTTACAATCTGCAGCAATTCACTGAGGGATTTACTTTCTGAGGATTGGCTGCCTTCTGTTTTTTTTTTTTTTTTTTTTTTTTATTCAGCTGACAGTTTTAAATTTGGTTATCAAGAAAATGAAAAAAACAACATGAACAAAAAGATGTTGAAGTAGTCTTGGAGACAGCCAGCAAGAACAGAAGCTGAACAAGAAGGATTTGTGGCAAAAAGAACCAAGCTGTCTGACAGACAGTGCAAATAAAACCGCTCTGCCACTTCAGAGTGGAGCCGGCTCAGCCAAGGGGCTTGAGCCTGATGGGCCCATACAGCCCCCAAGGGCAAGCTCTGCTCTCTTCCACCTCTGTATTTTCCTGCCAAGAAGCCAGGAGGCTTCATCTAGGATGGCCTTAGAGCATGAGACATAATATACGTGTTGTAGACAGCCAGGGAAGATGGAGGGAGGGCAGTCTCAGCACCAAACGGACTCGAGAGTGTGGGTCTACCTTCTGACCACCTCAAATACTGGGCAAAATGGGACATTTTCAAAATGTTGAAAAGATGTGAAGTTTTATCCTGGGGACTCATGTAGCAAGCTAGGGATTGAACAGCTGGGAAGAAAGACTTCCCTCTGTAACTCCACAGATAATCTTGCCTGTTGGTTGTATGGGCTTTATCTGATGTTGCAGTAAATCCCTTCCAGAATTTATGCTTTGGAAGAGCAAAAAGCCTGAGCTATTCTTAAGAGCTGAAGACTCCTTCTTACCCATAAGTGTGGAGGGGAGAAGTTTGAAGCTGTTAATTTTTTACTCTTTGTTGATTTTTAAGGCCAGCTTCAAAAAACCCAGGTTCTGACTTCTATGACAACCTGCTGAAGAACAAGGATATCAATCATGAAAGAGATGCTCTGAAAAAAATCCCTCTGGAAAACTTCAGCTACTTCAGCTGAGCAACTCAAGCTATCTATGTCTCAATAACATCTGGTATATGTGTTTGTTGCTCAGCTTCAATTTGTAAATATGATTGCTCTTAGCACCATGTGTTAATGTAATTTTCCTTGTATGGATGGATTATTATCCACTGTGTGCAACAGTTAAGCATTTCAGTCTTCCATTTACAACAACATAACTTAGCTGTTTTGTCAAAATATATAAAATCGTTAAAAGCTAATATGTAACTGATGTTAAATTGCACTGAATATGTTCTAGGTTTAAGTAATCGTGAGTAAAGAGTATTGATTTTACTCAGCTATGAATGTTCAGCACCTCTGGGACCCAGGTCCACAAAGTGGTGTTATTTTTATAACTGTCCAGACTAATAGCCTTAATGTCTAAGTATTGTCCTTTCCTTTCTCAAAAATAACGATCATGTTCTTATTGCGACTCTTACAGACCCTGCAGATGTTTTTACTGAAAGACCAGAGCAAATGGCTACCCTCACTGACACAACAAAACTTTAAACAGCGTGACCGCACCAGTCTGTGCATACTTTGTCTTCATCACATGGAAGACTGAAACTTCCTGGCAAACTGAGAAAAAGCCATTAATACTCACAGCCTTCTATTAGGCGAGCCAGATTCGTTTTAATTTTCCTTTGGCAATAGCAGTAGCACCTTCAGACTGCAAAAGCAGCTACACCTGAGCAGAATCCAGACAGAAACGCTTGCTTCTCCTCCAGAAATCTTAACTCCTGCACAGGGGCTGGGAAAGAGCTCCCAGGACTTGGAGGACAGGGAAGGGGCAAGTCCTGACAGCCACGCAGCCCAAACTGACTGTAACTCCCAGTCAGACCATCACTTTAGCAGATACAGATGTGGGTGAGAGATTCACCTACTCCGCTCCACACGCCTTGCAGTGCTTCTCAGGGGCAGACACTCCAGCTCTGCTCTGCTCAGGCAGGAAGACACAGCACAGCCTCCAAACACAAGATTTACTGGCAATATGAAATCAGTTATCTGTAGAGAAACCAACAGTATCATGAGGTAATAATTCGGTTCTGATTCAGCCCATTTCTAGCCGATTGATTTTTGCAGTTTGAAACCGCTTCCCCCAAACGTGATTTTTATGCTGCTCGTCAAAGCTCTGAGTTTGCAAAATCATCCAGGCCCTCCCTTTTGGAAATCAATGCACCTGAACTGTTGGGTCATGGTGATTCCTGTAACGTTTCCCTTCTGAAGGTGATGTCAGAGCCATTTAGCCAGTCATTCCCCCTTCCAACACCACCCATATTTGTATTCTGTTCTCATCTCAATTCTAGTGAGAATCGTGCTTTGCAAACAGAATAGGGAGGAAATGCAGTGCTATCAGTGCTTGGTTTTATTTTCTTCATAGCCTAAGCATACATCTTAAAACTTTGAGCTTTTAGTTTCTTTTGAAGCCAGTACATTAAGACTCATTTATCCTTACAAAAATATATATGTTGAAGTAGTTGTCTTTGAGAGGATCTGATTGTTATTCTTTGACAGAACTGTCACTAGAGGGTTCATTTTGAGCTCATTCATTGAAAGCCGTGGCAGCAACGGCAGCCAGCCTTAGCTCAGTTCTGCCTCCAGAGATTTGCAGAGAAGCTATTTGGAGTTTATCACACAGTTTTGCAAAACACCATGGCCTCGGCAAGCTGTCATAAAGAGGCTCTCATTCCAACTGTGCTCGTTTACAAGTAGTATTTTATTACTCTCTGGTCTGTTTTACCCTGCACCTTGCAAAATCTTTCTTCACCTCTTTTACTCTGCTGGTAGATTAAAAAATTCTGAAACAGGATGCCCAAAAATGCTTGGTATTTTTAATGCATTTATAATTCACGAGCTTTCCAGCTCTGCTCGGAGCAGAACTCTTTGATTCTAGGCTGTCTCACATCTCGAGCCTCCCCCAACAGACTTCACTGCCGAAAACATCCCCCTGAGCAGAGCCACACAGCAAAGCCACTGGGCAGAGCCACGATGTGTCCCCAGCCGTCACCATGCCCTTTGCCGACCACCACCATTCCCACTGTCTCCTTGCATACGAGGAGTATTAAACCTGAGCAGTGCAAGCAGCTGGTACCTGCCGAGCAATGCAGCTCCCCTTCCATAAGGAAAATATCTGAGGCAAGAAGAAAGTCCCGGAGGCCCCTTTCCCCTGCAGTTTGCCCTCTGTGGTTGGCTCCATCACAAAGACATCTCCCAGGGAAGTCTGCTGGAGCCAGCAGCATGCCAGGAGCATTCCCAGGGGGAAAGGAGAGTGAATGGAAACGCATCATGTTTGGGCTATTCCGAGCTGTTGAAATAGCACCATGGAAGCCCTCCGTAACTGGATACCCGTGAGCGCAAGCCTAGGATTGCTCCAGCTGGCCCGGTGAGCTGAAGCCTGCTGGAATAAGGAAGTAGGGATCCTTGTTAGCTTATCATCTCGTCCCACAAGCTCAGGTTCAGGGCTGTATCAGGCTTGTCATCTTAAACACACTAACCGACAGCAATAAAAACATAGGTGCGCCTTCTCCACAGCCTTCTGGCTCTCTGGGCACTACTGGGTCTTGCAATTGCATCCAGGGCATAGGGACTTCTGGTGCCCTCCCCAAGGCTCCAGCAACTTGAGTAAGTGATTATGTGAGAGCAACACCCATAAAAGGTGACGAGCCACCCTGGCATGCAGCAGTTCAGGTCTGTTTTTTCAAACCCACCCCCAGTGCAGCATTTCTGACTGGGAGAGAAAAGCAGAAGCCACCTTAAAGTTGCTGTTTTGCACATGACTGCAGGCAAGCTCAGCTCCCCTCCCTTCCAGCTCATATATTTAACTCCTGCTCTGTTTTCCTGTGTCTCTTAATCCTCGGAGGCAGCGTGTCCTCGCATACTCTTCTGGTTGAGAAGGAGCTGACTTCTCCTTATTCATCAGCTTTATCCGCTATATCTATCCCACATTCCACATGAGACATAAAAATCATTGCCTAGCACAGGGTTTTTGTACCCATTCAGTGGCAGTAATTCAGATTATTTTTGTCTTTCATGTATTGTTCACCCACATTAGTGGGTGACAGTCTGTAACAAATGCATTCATACCGCACAGATACTACTTATTAGCATAAATTCCAGCTCCTTCGTGAGGAGATTAATACCAAACATTTCTGTCATTCCATAAGTTCATAATTATGAGATTTTTTTTTTAATATATAAACAGCAGTGATTTAGCCCTTTGCAGATATGTGGTTGAAAAAGCCTCCTCTTTCTTCAGAGGCCTCTGTAAAATGCAGTTTTCTGGGAATCTGGTCTATAAAGCAGAAGAAACCCACATTATTTTTTTCCTCATAGACCTTTTCATAGATGAAATAGCAGCTCCTTTTAAAAATGTGCACTCGTGGACCTCATGTCTGTTGCTGAACAGCAGCTCCGCAGGGGCTGGCCATGAGCCCCCGGGCAGCCACGCGAGGAGATTTGTCCTCTCTCACCAGGAGGAAGGAGCTCAGTTTCCTCCTACAGCTGGGTCTTGACCTTCACACTTCTGAGTTCTGTCTTCCACCCAAAAAAACCCAAGGTTTGTCTCCACCTAGCTGGAAAAACGTAGCAGATAGGTCCACTCTCTTAGGCTGATTTTATGGCTCAAGGAAAAAAATAAAGTATTGGCCTGACTTAGAAAATATTTCATACCCTCTGAAACTTGTGTCATCTCCAGCAGGAACAGCGTTACCCGGGGCTGTCAGAAGTTAGGCCATAGTCACCACTAGCACTAACATGAACCAGAAGGTTTGTGCTTCCTCCCCTTTCCTCTGCTAGCAATTTCTGCCAAATGAGAAGCACAACTGATGGCATTGCTCGTACCGGTGAGGGGAAAGGCACCCTTCGGCACGTCGCTGCTGGCGGCTGCATTTGGGGAGCACATGGTTAATTCAGACATCCCCCACCTGTCCCACAACGAGGGCTGTGGGTCTCCGTGCAGGGATGCAGCGGCCGCTGATCACCTCCCGCTGCACCAGAGCCAAGAGCTGTGACGTAGACACGAAAGCTCCTCTATCCCCAAAGCCATCCCTAAGCCGCGCGCGTCCCTCTAAAGCTCTGGCTGCTGGCTGAAGGATTTTAGGTTAGTGTTGCAGCGAGGATGGAGCAGAAATGCTCCTGTAAAGAATGCTTCTGTTATATTTTATGTATTTATATTGTCTTATATATTTATAGTATTTTATATGTTTATTCTCTTTTATATGTTCATATTATTTTATGTATCTGTTTTATCTTAGATCTTTATTGTTTGCATGCACAACCTGTCTCCTTCCCGTGTTCGTATATCCTCNGTTTGCATGCACAACCTGTCTCCTTCCCATGTTCATATATCCTCTTTTTTTTCCTTTCCTTTTTTTTTCCTTTCTTCCTCTTTTTTTTCCTGCTATACCCCTACCTTTTGAGGACTTCGCACACAGATGGTTTTGCGGTGGGCTTTGATTTTTGGCTTTTGTAAAGAATACATTACCTTGCTAAATTGCTTTGTTAGTTCAGACAAAGGGGCCTTATTAGTATTGACTGCTATATTTAAATTACATGTTTATGCTGCTTGAGTTTGTTGACTTACATTAGCTTTAATTCTTACACTAAAGTGAGCGGTAAAATAAAGCTGAAAATCATCCCGAGTTGTCAGGGTCACATTTTCAGCTGCACTGCTAAGGGGATATTAAGTGTGCTTTTGGCCTTTTTAGATAAATTATGATTTCTCCTTCTCCCCAAATCAATGCAGGAGAAGTGTTATGTGTTTGTTTCTTTCATCTCTCGGTAAAAATCAGTATGTATTGCAGCTCATGAAATAGGAGACCTGCAAAGCACTTATACACGTACAAAAAAATCCTTGGAGCAGCTCCTGAAAGAAGATGATTAAAACCAGGCTGATTTAAGAGGCAGAGACTATTCAGATCTGACTGATTTTAATCAGCCCGTTTCAGGAGATGGCCCAGACATTCTGTGTTTTTTTTAAGTGCTTGATCCCCGTGCTAGATGATTTTTCTGTCATAGCAGGGTCAGTAAAGTGCTATTTCTACTGAGATCTTTGGGAATTTCGCTGCTGGCTCTGGCTAAATCACAGCGCACCAGGGAGGCAGCTGGGGTTTATCCGTGTTTGATTTGACCACCACGGGATTCACCCATTTCTCACACATACTAAACATGGACATTTACACATCTGACATCTGTGGACATCACTGGCTTTTACCAGATAACCGAATACAAACATTCCGTTTAAAATGATTCTACTCGTGGGAGAGCAATACAGGACTATCTACTACACCATTTGATTCCTAGAAAAATGGGTTATTGGGAAAAGATTTGATCATCTATGGGAAGACCGAATCAATTTGCAGGATTTCAGCTAACCAGAACATCTGACAAACCTGGACTTTTGTGCAATGATTTAAGCTTGCAGAGTGCAAAAGACCCAGGAACTCTCTATCAAAATTTCACTTGTAGGTTTTTTTAAAGCACACAGAAACATTTTTTTTTTTTAATTCATGTTTCTTTAAAAGGCCACAGCTGTCACAATTCTCTCCAGCAGATTACAACATTTAAAGGATCCCTAAGTTTTGTCCCTTTAGATAGATGCATAGAAATACTGCAACTCACTGCTTACTATAAAAAGGAACCGCACAGATCATCGCTAAACACTGTTCTCGGACATAGATGGTTTCTCAATCAGAGTGGCTTTGTTTTCTGTGTAGCTGGTAGAAACTTGTCTACTTTTTTTGCATGATATTTTATGGAGTTTAAAAAGATATACATATAATTTAATTTATAGTTTACATGCACAAGAATCATAAATGTAATTAAATTCATTAATAGAATCATTGGGTTACATTTGCTTACATTTGCAGCAATGTGCAGTCATATTAAAAGCTCCAAGTCAAACTCTGGAAAGCTGAGGTTACAACTCTTCATTTAATTTAAAAGCATCTTTTTTGACTAAAGAACTAATTCAACTGTGGGTTGTGTGCCTCTAATTCTGAATAATTTCTGAAACTTGGAGCCCTCAGCGCTTTGGGAGAGATGATCTGCACCTTAAAGAACAGAGACCAAACTCTAGCAAGCAGTAGATCTTTTAATCTTAATGAAAAACAAATTTCCAGTAAATGTTCGCTATACTAATGAGGTTCATTCTAGTGCAGTAAATTTATGTTTTATTTTTTTCAAGCAATTGCAATTACCTAAAAAGAAATGGTGTTTCATGTAAAAGTTATTAGTAGGAATTATTAAAAAACAAACAAAAAATTAAGAACCTTATAAATCCCTTGGAAAATCCCCTTTATTTTAGATTCTTATCCCTGAAAATATTCTAATGAGGAAATGAAAGTGTAAAAGTATGTCATATCTGAATTTTTAATTGAATTTGTTTATGGTACTCTCATAGCAGAAACATTTGAACAAACAGCAAGCAAGTATTTTAAAATAAAGGCAATGAGCCAACCAGTTGCTGAATGGCAGCTTCTATGCAATTTGTAAACATATGGACTATTTTGTCCTGGTTTCCACTAATGAGTAAGTGTGTGTGTGCATACATGTGTATTCAACCTGAGCTACAATCGGACTGAGGCTCTGACTTCTGTATCTTTAGTGTATATTAAAGATAAGTATATACTAGTACATGCTTTCAAAGGGTCACAATATTCAGAGGGATTTTGTGATTTAAGTTGTGCCCATGGAGGTGATAGGACCTTGCTCAGGGGATCCTAGCTGCCTGTGCTCCACTCACTAGAAGCATTGCTGCACCAGGCAGGCAGCTACATTTCCAGAATACCTTTTTTGGGGGGAAGTTTGCTTAAAATATTTCTTTTTCTTTTCTTTTTTTTTCTGTATTTTTGTTTGCCAGATTAAATGAGTGCATTACCTAATGTCCCTGATCATCAACTACTAGAATAAGATGTCAATGGCATGTACACAACTAAAAGAGCTTTTGAAAAAGATACACCTAATGAAGCTCTTCTTATCACCCACAAGAAATAATTCCTCTGAAGAATACTGCTCATTATCTTTAAACATCACCATCTACATCCAGCTAGATCAAGCTAAAAGACTGGAAATATCAAATCATTTAAAATAAAAACTCCACTAAGCACTTCATTTGCAGTTCAGTCAAAGAGGAACCATAGTTTTCGTGAGATCCCAAGTCTCATGTAATGCGATCAACTGCTTCCAGCTTCAGAGTAAATATGTGCTTTCGTTATCAGGCACCTGACATTTTCAGCATGAATCCTGTGTGCATTTTAAAAAAGAGAATGAAAGCAAAAATCCTTCCAGGCCGATGAAAGGCAAAGAGAATAATTCCTGGGAAGATTACAACTTTCTGCTCCTGAAAAGAAGCATCTGGGTATTGTCAGGGTAACTTAATTGTCCGTTTCCAGCAGGTAACAACAGATGAACAACAAGAAGCTCTGTTTGTGACACCAATGCAGATTGCCAATTTTTTCCATAAAGTTGGTCATTCTTGAGATTACTCTGTAAGGCATTTTAGTATAGGAGGAAATAAGATCTCTCTGAAATACCTTATTAAAAACTTCCAGGCCGACCTAATAAGATATCTCAGAGGTAATAAAAAATCTTCTCCTAATTCATTTGATTTTTAAATCAGAACTGCAACAATTACTTCAATCCTTTCATATTCCTGTCCTTAAGGATAGAACATGTTTCTGGGTAGACTGCCAGGCTAAGAACTAGATAGCATTTAAATCCTGTTTTGAAGACATATTTTATACCACACAGTCAGCATGGATTTGAAACCATTGCCCATTCTTAGCACAGCTGAAGGAACAGGCAATTGAAATTGCATTTCTTTGTGATCAGGAGGTAAAGACTTAGAGAAGAAAAACGCTGGTAGTTTCCTGATGAGGTGACTCCATCAGAGTTAAGCCAGCAAAGAATGAGTCCATCTTGCCTCCAAAACTAGTATTTTCCCACAGAACAAATCCTACAAAAAGTATAGCACCATGGTTTTAGGAGGCAGGGGCACCTCACTTTAAATTAAAAGTGTTAAAAATCTATTTTTAATACTTTGGAGGTCCACTTATTCCCATGGCAGTTTCATCTCCAGCCAAAAGAATAATAATCACAAACAATTTTTTTTTCAGATTACATTTTACTATTATTTACTAGTAAATTTAGTGATATGTTAATATAAGACTTGCAGCTTTGCAAAAACTTGAGCCCTAGTGGCATGAAGTTATTCATGTATTTAAATTTTTGCCATTTCCCAAGATTTAGGAATAGACTGAGAGCTAACAGGCTGATTAAGTATAAGAAGCAGCTGCTACAAACACTGGATGGAGCTTGACTTGTCAGTCACTTCTAAGAGTGATAAAGCACATAGAGAAAAAAGATTACCAGGTGACTGAGAAATGTGTTTTGTGATTGTCCACAGGGAATTGTCTTGGCTCATGAAATGAGAGAAATCTTGGAGACTGGATCAGAGAAAGAGCTCTGGAAATCCTTCAACCTCATAAGTGCATTTTGAGAAGGAAAGCCTATATTTATGGCTCTAGGCAAACTAGTTCTGTGGCAAGAGTTGTTCAGGATTTTTCAGTCCAAGTAGTTCTTTAGAAGTAGAAGTCCTCTGTTGGTAGAGGAAATTTTGGTGCAGCTGTGCGGGCTCAGCCATATGGGCAGTGCGGGACATCACTACTCCTGCAGTATCAGGCGTGAAGGTCCATACAGAGAAAGTTTCACTTCAGATGACTGGCTCACAAATAAACATGCAATAATTAAAACCAACATAGGAAAAAGGGAGGTCTTAGACTTCTTTTGCCGAAGTACTAGAGACCTCAGGACCAAACTGCTCCTTCTGACTGAGTGAGATTGATGAAAACCAAACATAGTCTGGGGCAAGGACAGGGACTACAGTGTCTCCGTAGTGTTGTCCCTCCCCAGCTGGATACAGGACATGATGCCCCCCAGGCAGTTCAAGTGGGCCTGGAGCCATCAGAGAGGCTGCAGGGACACATCAGGACACTGACTGTTGTCTACGGCACTGTCCTCAGCTGACCCCAGGGATTTCCAACTGGAAATCAGAACTACAACTAATACGGCTTGACACAGAATTAACTCTCCCAGGGCTTCCTCTTTTGCTTCTACTGTGCTGCCATGGAAAAAAAATCCGAGGATAATGTGTTTCCTGCAGGGTTGTGCTGCTGGAAGGGTTAGAAAGCCAGGGAAGCAGCATGAAAGGGGAATCCCTCAAAATATCCATCTTCTTGCAGCCCTAAAGGGTACGACCTCAAATTTCTCCTAATTTCATATATCCCCAGTACTTTGCCCATAAGAATAGCTATGGTCCACAGCAACAAGCGGCAGGAAACATCTTTCATGCTTATAAATTTGGACATGAACTAGACATTAAACTTTGCACTTCATGATCTCGCTACAGAAGGTGCTAGTCACATTTTCAGACTTCAAGCATATATACAGCTCTGCTTTCTCTCTCTTAGAACTACAAAAAGGGGGAAAGAGCATTTTCTACCTATTATAACCCTTCAACATCACTCAACAACATAAAAATGATCTCTTCCTATATCATTTTATCATCTTTCTTTTTAAGTGCAGCTCCTGATTTCAAGAGATTTACTAACTTAGTTTGCGCACACCACTATTGGAGAGTAACACAAACCTTTGGATCTAAAACAATGCAAAAAAAGCGCAAAACTCCTGCCAAGGCATGCGAAACACCTATATGGCACAGATCCCCAGGAATTTTCACAAATCACCTGTGCAACATCATCTAACCCACACGTGTCCTGAACAGAGAGGGCCAACAGCATAAGTGGCAAGCGAACCTAGCTGACCAGAGCAGCTGGTTGTATGATATCTGTCATCAAGGAGCATGCTGGTGGATACCAAATGCTTTCTTTTTCCCTGCTGAGATCAGATGGAGAATATAGGATTTCCAATAGAAAAAAGGTGCCTTTCTCAGAATCCCGGTTGGCTGAGAGATGTTTGTGAACATCAGGTTAACAGACCCATTGACTGGGATTTTTGCTCTTTTTGGTGGATGTTTCTCCCCTGTGAACCACTCTCCAGCTGTTTACCAGGGACTCCGTACAGGGCCAGACCCGCAGCTAGCGAGAGCGAGTCACCCGTGGATTAACCCAGTGCTGTGTCAACAGTTACAAGGATTTAACCTCAGACCAGAGCTCTTGGATTCAAACCTGCTAAAATTTGCAGTCAGTAACATAACAGTAGAAATTCTTCCATTGTCCTCAAACTTCTGAGAATCTTGAGCAGATCATAGGTTAGACATTGCCCTAAAAAGACTCTTCTTACAAGGTGCTTCTTCTTCCTCCTGAAAAAGTTATGTGCAAACTATGCAAATGAGTGAATTGAGCATGTGATTCCAAAATTGCATGTAGCTTTTTTCTTTTCTTTTGCCACATCCACAGACACTGTTTTTAGTGCACATCATCACATAGTGATTAATGACAACATGGCATTTACTCCAGGGAACACAGCCAAGCTTAAACATGAAAACCCACATTGACTCAGATGGACAGACAAGCATACAAACTTTATTTGTTTTGTCAGCCAAGTAGGCAAACTGTAAAAATAAGAATACAAAATCTGCTCTGATGTTGCCTTTACTTGGGTTAATATGATTTAACAGAATTACCAACCATGACTTTTTCCAAATAGAGTTACATATAGTAGCTGGTTATCACTCTTCTAGCTAAACTGTATTCAACACAGCACCAGATACAGGATAGAAAATATGACTTTGTGCTCTCCCTTTGTCCCTTTCTTTTGGGATCTCAAGGGACATCTTAAGGAGACCGATCTCAGGAATAACCTAAGTTTCAGTCAAACCGAGGGGCTGATCCAACAACTAGGAGTCACCGGCCTGCGGTAACGTTTCCAGCATGTTGTGTTGCCTCCTCCTCGCCTCCTCTCGGTGGCTCAGTGGTCGTTCGGGATCCTGCGGAGATGTGAAGGCTCCTCAGGAGAGCCGTTAAGTTTCTTTATAGCCCTTGGTGTTACAACCTGGTTGCAGAAGCGCTGTATATTGTGAGACTAATGTTCTGGTCTGATATTTGTATTCCATATATATTTCATCTTTGATAGCCGCCGGAGGCTCTATCAGATGACAAACCGGCTCTCTAGATATTAAAGGTTTAGTGCTTGTGATACAAATAAATGAAAAGGACAAAGGTTTGTGCTGTAAATATGAAACACTCACTGCAAATGAACTAGGTTATTTTTACATTGCAGATTAAAATGGCCCTTTCACCTTAACTTTTCTGATTTTAGCTTAAATCCTTCAAGGTCAGTGCTTCTCTGGAGCTATTTTATATTATATGATATGAAGCTGTTTTATATTATTTGAAGTGCCCCCTTTCCTGTTTTTTTTCAATGGTGTTCTGAAAAAGGATTTTCTCCTACCTTTTCTTCTTTAATGTAGGGATTTATTTTCCTGCCACTGTTTCAAGAGAAGTGGATAAAGCTCCTTTTAAAAGTGGATCTTTTTTTTTCAAGGAGAAAGATGTCTCTCTGTCAGCATCAATCCATGTAGCATATATTATAATCATCTTTGCCAGCCAGCTATAAAGAGAAAGATGCGTTTGTGAACATTTGTGATCAGGCTTTGAAGGAGGAGAAGAGCATACCCTCAAAGTTCAATGTCATTCAAACATACAACAGCATCACTACCCTACACAGCCTTTTCCTATTCCTTTGAACAAGATGAGAGATTCAAATGGCTATAAAATAAGCAAGAACAGTGCCGGAAATCTTAATCCTTTTGATGAAACATGAAATCATCCTCCATTTAGAGAATAGTTTACAACAATGTATCAAAAGGATCAGAAATTACTACTTACTAATTTCATACCTGGCGGGAGGGGGGAGGCGGATCCTGCACTTCTATTTCAAATAGCTGTAAGTTAATGGCTGAATTCTAAAATATCAGAAACCATAGGTCAGTTAAAAGCAAAGATAAAATGTCCTACATAATTTAGGCACAGACTTTTCATGATCCATGCATGTATTTATCTGCCTTGGGTAATTTTGATGGGTTGATGTTTTAAATCACCCCTATATAAAGAAATAAGACTAACCAAATTATCACACAATGTTACACTTCTTTACACAGACTGCCATAACTTTTAATAATGAACTCAAGATAATAGTAAACGATAATGAAACTCTCCTACAATATAGATGATACATCCTGTGCATATTGCAAATTTATCAGGAAGCCAAATTTCTCACTAACATACTATGGACCTCTCAGCTGTTTGCAAGAAGCAAGAGTATTAGAATGGCACTACTTTAAAAATAGAATCACATAACATTTTTTAGTATAATCAGCCATGGATGAGGCCCATCTGTCATATCTAGCCTGCATGGCTAATTGTTAGTGATCTCTAATTGAAATGTAGATTTATTAAGTAAACAAAGATGCCATTATAATCCACTAATGCAGTACGTGGAGGAGGGGGTCAGGATATGGAAATGGGTAGCAGCTTTTGGGCATTGTTTATGTTTATACATATTCCGATGAATGTGCTCAGATCCACTCTTGTACAGTCCCTCTGCAACACACATCAGAGTAGGCTGGCAGATACATGGCAAACACTCTTCTCATTTTTCCACCTTTTAAAGAGGGTTGTGAACAGGAGGTGGGTTCAAGGTCTTCAAAGGTTATATTTTCCAGGAGCTTATAAAACACAGTAAGCTTCAAAACATGACCTGTGGCTTTATACAGGTTTTTGATATACAATAACATCCAAGGCTATTCCAGTGTCATCTGCAGCAGGCAGATCTGTTATATGGACCTACAGTGAAACCCTAGCCATACTGATGGCAAAACTCCACCAACTTTAGCAGAGCCAAGATTTTGTTCCTCGGAGGTAAAATGCACTTCTGTGATGTGCTGAGTATCAGCAGTCGGCATCGGGCAAGTTCACTGAGGAATGAGATCGCACAGGCCCTGCAAAACTGAGTTCATCACCACCAGGAAGTAACTAGAAGACTTCTTCATGCTGTGTGAAAATGTGTTTTCAGAATGAGTATACACCTCATTGTGGTTCAGAGGAGTAAACAACCACTGGACATACACAGATGTCATCACCAGATGAAATTTCCCGGTATCACTGTAAAAAGGATATCTCAAAGACCACAGTCTAAAGCATTGACCAAAAAAAAAAATGCCAGTGAGTTCTAAATTGTTTTTATTTTTGTTTTACCTTGTCACCCCTTCTAGCAGCTCCATATTTTCTCCATTGACCTGCCTCATTATGCAGGCGTCTTGGCCTTCTGTTTGGAAATTAAGGCTGAACACCAGATTCGATCCCAAGGATGTAAGATCATGCCTTCTATTAGAGTCTGTAATTCCTCTCTGCAGCACCATGCATGCTTGATGCATGAAATACATGAAGAATATTTTTAGCAACAAGTTGCTTGCCTGCAGTGTCCTCTGCACCTTTAAATCCTGAGCAGCAGCTTGAGAACTGAGGGCACTCAGTGCCCTGCAGGGACTGCCAAGCATCTCGCAGAATGGGCACTCTCAAAAGAGTGCAGCTCTGTGCACTCACAGATGAATTTTGGAACTTCAGCCACACAGATGCTATTCTTTTTTCTTTTTTTTCTTCATTTTTCTGCTATTCCTTTTGAAGTGTTGCTTTTTCAACAAGCTCTAAACCCAAAACACTGTAAGTAAAAAAAAAAAAAGGTACATTTACATAGATAACAATTTAGAGCAAATGTAGTAGATAGGAGTGTCAGAAAAAGGCTGGAAACACTGGAGCTATTAACATCAGAGGTCAAGTTAGACGCTGCTCTTGGATTCAGGCAGCGCCTCCACGAGCAGTTTGCAGCAGACAAGGTCCCCAGGTCCCTGTCTCGCATGGCTCTGCCGCTTTCGCCTCGCTGTTCTGCCCTGACCCTGTTTGAGCTGGCTGGGGCAGCGCCACTCTCCACAGCACCCGTGCAATTAGGGTAGGGAATTTTGTGGGGCTGTTTGGACATGGCACCGAGCAAGACCGAGGGCAATGTTTTGGAGGGAAAAAAAAGAAAAACTAAATGGAAAAAAAAGCAGTGTATGAATATGGACGCTGTGGTTGCTCTGTTGAGAGGAATGAAGAGCCGTTGTGGGGAGAGGAGTCAGATCCTGTCTCTGTCAGAGGCATCGATGCCCTGGTTCTGACGGCTAAACATAGAACAGGAGCCACAGCCATTTCGTTACCCATAATTATAATGATCATGCCTCTATAGTTGGGGTTTTAAAAATATTTTTGTTTTTTTCACTGCATGTTCCTGCCGTTGGCCAGAAAAATTTGCTTCGCTGTCCCCTACCCTCACTCATTGCTTCTCGTCAGATCATGTCCAACTCCCGTGCTTGTTCCCCCTTAAACGTTTAGGCACAGAAGCTAAACAGGAGGCTTTGCCTCCATCCAGGTGGCTGAACTGCTGCAGTTGTCCTGGCTGGGAGCAAGAAGATGCTACAGTTTAGAGTATTGCTCTGCACATCCACATACTTCTTGTTGGCTTCCTATTTTACTCAGTCTATTATGACTTTTCTTTGCAAGCCGGTGTCACCAGTGTTAGCAGTCTATGCCGGTCTGCTCCTCGTTAGTCTTTTGTCCCTTTTCCAAAGAAACAGTTTTCTTCCCTTAGCTTCATATAACACTTGCTTATACTGGCAAACCCCTCTTGCAGCTTGCTGTAAACTGCAAATTATCAAAATAAACTAATATTTCAGAAATGTGTGTGGGATGAGCAAAGGGAAGGAAGGCTTTCATGCTTCTTGATTTTCAAAGGCCGGTCTCCTGCCTGCTTTTACTCTGCCTTACTTGCCCATCAGACTCTGCTGCCCTAAATCTGAGGCATGCTATTTTAAAAATCTTCTAAGTGACCGGGGAGCAAAGCTTAAGGAACTCTAGGCACTTGAGCTGCTAATTTACAACAGTGTTTGAAGATGTTACCTGCTGCCTCAAAGAACACGCTTTTTTAGCTGCTCTCCAAGTGCCGGCTCATGCCATCTCCCGCAGCGGCTGTGCGCTAATGCCATTCTCTTTCCTGAGCTTTGTGCCCCAAATCCCCCCCTCCTCCGGCTGCACATCCCTGTAGGGTTTGTTGCCATATCCCAGGCAGAGGGCAAGTTCCAAATTCTTCAGGGTAGACACTCTGCTAGGCAAACTGGCATCACTGCTTACCTAACATCACGGTAAAGATGCAGAGAAAAGCACGATATTCTAAGAACCGTCATGCAATATTAATGGAATTCTCAGGGTCTGAGAGGATCTTTCGCCTCAAGCCTCAATCCTTAAAATGCAGTGGAGGTCTGCTGCATGGAGAGGCCGTGAATGAACTTCTGATACTTTTTGGTAGCTATTTTAAGCCCTTTTCCCCAAAACCTGAGCCGGCATTGCTCTTCCCAAGCCACCTGCTGGGAAGCTGCGTGTCTTGCAGCTCGTGGGCTGTGCAGCCGTCAGTCAGTGTTTGCTGTCACAGGACATCAACATCCTCAGATCTAGCAAATAAAAATGAGGTCAAACCCATAATGGTTTCCGCTGAGGGGAATTGCTAAGTTTTGCGACTGTGATTAAACTCTATCTTTTCCCTGCTTGTCTTAGGGAGTTATTGCTCACATATAAGCTTATCAGAATACCAGCTCATTCAGTTTTGCACCTGTATCCCCTAGTTTTTATCCAATTATTTCAGCTCTCTAGTTGTGTAAACTTTTAGTCCTTAGGTTGTGCCTCTTCCCGTTGAGAAATGCCTTGTGGGGTCAGTTCTGCAAGCAATGCCCTGTGATTTAGCCTCATGCCTTCCATTAATATCAGTGGGAATCAGACTTCAAAACCTCGGAATACTGTCTTTAAAATATACCCTATAGTATTTTGAGCTCTTGCTGCATTATAAACATTTCTTTACAGGCTGTCTCATGTCAGACAAATATCTGCTTGGGGACGAGCCAGTGAAAACGCACTCTTTTTTTTTCTTTGTTTTGTTTTGTTTCAGGGTTTTTTTGCTTTCTTAATTGAGCTGGCAGAGGAGATGAATGAAAGCCCAGAGGGAGCACAAATAAAAGGGTCAGGGTCACGCAAAGAAGGTTAATGCTCCCCACAGAAGCTCGTCGCAGGACTGAGCCCTGCTCGGGCACAGCAGCCTGGCAGATTACGCGGCCCGGGCAGCGGCGCACGCAGGGCAGCAGCGTCGACACCAAGCTAATTAAATGAGCACAAATTACGACGGCTTTCAGGATCAACAGCTCTCCTTGTAGTTGCTGTTGAAAACTGATTTTAGATGTCGCCAGAAGGAGCAGCTCCACACAGCACAATGTACAAGATGGTGTTGTTTACAAAATTGCCTACTATCGTCTTATTTCCCCCGCTTTCAGGCTTCATGGCGTTTACATATGAAAATGTACGTAAAGCATCCACTCCTCCTTACTAACGCTTCCATAATGATCGATCTGCCCAGACGTCCTGGCTCTTTGACAGGGGAAATTGCATGAGGGAAAAAAAATGAGTCAGAGAAACCACATATTTTACAAGCTTCCCGTGGCATTCGCTAGCATCCCGATAATTATATGTGTTTATTGGAGCTGCTGGAATCATTCTCTTTAATTAGAGCAGAGGAAGGCCAGGCCCTGCCTTGAGTTTACGTGTCAGGGCCCTAATGCTCTAAATTCCTGTGTATAAATTAATTATAAACACCTGAGCAGCCCCTGGAGGGCTGCGGCTGCCAGGCTGAGCTGCTCTGGACGGATGCTCCCATGACGGAGCTACTTGCACCCTCTTGGAAGTGCCCCAGGTGTCTTGGTGCTTCTGTAATATCTTCCTGCAGTCCCCTTGGCACCAGCCGCAGGGGGATGTTTGGACAAAGCGATGTTAGTCATCCTTGGTTGGTAAGCACGGCAGGGACCTCTATGCTCTCTGGACATGTGGAGGTGGACACGTTTCAGGGCACAAAAAGCCAAGGTCACATGGCCTCTATCTGTCCTCCCCTTTTCTTCAACAAGTTTCTCTCTCCACGCTTGCTACTGTTTGGCAAGTGGAAGGGGGCTTCCTCTCCTGCTTGGGGACAGCAGCTGAAGGAAAAGCCAGGCGCATCGTTCCGACAAGAAAGCCGTTTTAGAGAATCACTTTCTCCATGTGGAGATGGCACCTAGCAAAAAGGGGAGGACGTCATGGGGAGCCTTGATGAGTTCCTAGGAAGTGCTGAGGAGGACCAGATGGCTGTGGTTCATATGGATAGTGATACCATAGGAAAGGCAAGGCGAGGAGAGGGAAGAGTGGGAGAGCAGCGACGTGAGGTGCTGGAGGCAAAGATGAAGCTCAGAGGAACTGACAACCAGGATTTCTATAGTAGCTGTCTCTGAAATGCTCCTGGCGCCCACACACTTCCCGGGAGAGGCAGAACTTCTAATGCCTGGATAAGAAATAAGATGGAGGAACAGGAATGTCTATTTGAATTGAAGGCACGAACACAGCAGACATCAGAAATATCCCAAAAGGAAGGCAGTCAGTGGGACATGCTGGATACATGGTACAAATGGCTAGAGTAGGCCATGCTACAAGTTAAAGATTGCCTAGAATTGATGAAAGTAACACATTAACTGCCTCAATATGAAACATAAAATCTGTGTAGATTGAAATTCCACGCCTAAAGAGAAATAATATCATGTTATCACCGTGGATAACATGAACATGGAATTAATATTGAATATATTACTCCCTAACCAGGATGGTGACACCAGCTGCCATATATGGAGGGAATTCCAAAATGCAACAGAAGTAGACGATAGATGCTTCAATTATTTCCATGCAAATGGGTCTGATTGATAGTGCACAAGATATAACATGAAACAACAGTCAGTGACTACTTCGTGGAAGAGCTGATTAGCGAGAAGAAGTAGAAAAGAGACAATTCTGGACTTGTCTTGGAGCAGAAACACATATAAAGGGGGAATTTTATTAAAATAAAGCTCAACAAAGACAGCTAAATGTTTCCTGTGTGCAAGACATCTACTAAAGGCAATGTGCTAAAAGCACAAGGTCTGTGTATATCACCCATCAAGAATTCTTGAGAATGGACCATATGTGATGGCTTCACAAGGGACATTATTAGAATAGAGTATAGGTAAGGGAGATTACTAGAAGAATAATTTTAAAATGTACAAAATGTGAAGCTAGAAAGTAACAGAAACTCTGGCAGATTACACGTACAAAAACAACTAGACAGCCAAAGAGTAGTTTGAGGAATGTCAAGCAAAAGGAAACAAAACTAGCAATAAATTTTTTCTCCCAGCATATCAGGAGCAGGAAACCTGCCAGAGAATGTGTGAGGTCAAGTGATGATCAGAGTTTAAAGAAGAGTTCTCAGAGAAAATGAGAATACTGCAGAGAAACTGAATTAATTCTTTGTATCACTTTGGTCACAGTGGAAGAAACTGAGATGATTCCTGTATCAGAAACCTTCTTGGATGGGGACACTCTCATCACTGAGTCCGTTTGAAGTACCTGTGACCATAAATCAGGTTTGGGGACATCTCAACAAAACGAATAGCAACCAGTTGCTAAAAAAACAGATGATATCACCAGGAGTTTCAATGGAGCTCAAGGATGAAGTCACTAAATGACTAATAGCAGATTATAATCTCATGATTAAAACTCCCCTGATATTCAAAGACCACGTATCAAATATCAAATGTCAGGCCAATTTTTTAAGAAAGGTTCCAGGGAGAATGTGGGAAACTGCAGGCCTTTAAGTCAGGCAAATTAGTAGAAGCTATAACGAAGAACAAAATTCATGGCCACTTCAATTCAAGTTTGTCCCTTGATCCCCTACTACGAGTTTTTTAAGTGAATCTTGTATGTCTGAGAGCCAAAGTCATTGCATGATAACTACACAGTTAAAAGATAGGAAACAGAACAGGGAGCTAAATGTTCAGCTCATGCAGTGGAGGGAAATGACCGGCGGGATTCTGCAGACCGGCAAAGCCCAGTCTGTGCTGTCAGTGTATTCATAAGTGAGCTGAAGAGAGAGTGAACAGAAAAGGGGAAAAAAGACTTTGATGTGTATGCAAAGACAAATAAAATTATCCCCATTAGTAGAAAAGAAAAAAAGAAGAAAAAAAAAAAGATGATTATACTAGTGTATAAGTTCATGGCTAATCCATGCTGCAAATAACCTGTGCATTTCTGGACTTCTCATGTTAAAAAGGATAGAAGAAAGTTCAGAGAAAGGCAACTTCAGTACATCTATACCTGATCTTTAATGATCATCTGTAAAACAGCTTCAGGATGAGACCTGACTTACTAGGCTAGAGCTCTCTGGTTTGGAGGAGAGACAACTCCTAAAGATGAGAGAGGGTTAAGACATAGAGAGTGGCAGAATGAGAATGCATCAAACCAGTTACTCACTGTTGTTTCTGAGGCAAAAGCTGAGCAGAGGCATAGGGTAATATAGAGTTAAAAGGAACCACAGTAAGTTCGAGGGAGACTAAGAAAGCTCATGGATGGGAAACCCTCTGGGAATTACTAAATATAGGGAAACCACATCAGGAAGTCCCTAAAAGAAAATAACATGAAATTTAGGAAAACACCATTTGGGGTATTTGGAAGCAAATATCATTCATGTTTGTCCTGTTCCTATTCTGCCCTAGAACTCCACGAATGGCAACTGCTAGGGACAAGACACTGGGAGACTTTAGACTTTGGCATACAGCTCAGATCTGGACCAGGCTCGGCCTTTTGAATCCACTCCACCTTTCGTCTTCATTTCTCTTTTGGCTTGCAAAGAGTGCATTTTCCTCATGAACATTCTTTATTGTGAAGTACTGTATCTTATATCTTATTGTAACAAGTCCTGAGGATATCAGAGCTCCACACCCTACAGAACTTTATTTAAAACGTGAACTTAAACGGAGCCAAACTGTCTCATGCTTAAAAAAAAAAAGTATTATTCATTTTTCAAGGGAAAAAAAAAGGGAAAACAGATGCTGAAAAGTGCAGGACTAGTTTCTCTGGGATCTCCATTCTTCCTGGAAGCTGAAGCCTGGGAACTGTCTTGGAAGCGCCTGTTCTCGTGCAATTCTGAACTTCATATTCTGTCTCAAGTGGTTAAAACTAGCTGAGAAGAGGTTCAGATTAGCATCCAGGCTTGGGCTACTTGTCTGCTTGACCTAAGCTTGGCAAGCTTTTCATGTTCCTTCAAATGATACTGCTCTGCAGTACCAAGCGTATAGCCTTGTAATCATAGACTTAATTAAACTGAGAAGTAGCCTGTTCTGTGCTTCCCCCCTGAAGAAAAAAAATAGCATAAAATCTTCCCATGGATGAAACAAGACTGATGACATGAAGGAAAGAACATGGTCTAAAGACAATTGCTAAAGCTTTGCGTCCTCATCCTCTTAAACTACCTGAAAAGAGCCTGTGTCCAAAAGCAGATAGCTAGCTCTTAAGAAACAGTTACTTAGCAGCTCCATCTCTCAAGCTGAAGGACTTTTCCTTCTTTCTAAAACAGTACTTGCGATTTAGAGCCCTGCAGCTGGGTGAGCTACAGCCGCTCAGAAAAGAAGGGATGAGAGGGCATAAATACACTCTAGCAGTTGCAACATGGCTCCGAGCCCTGGATAGAGTTTATTTCTACTCACTGGCTGCCAAAAGCTTCTCTCCTGTCAAAACACAACAGATGAGCTCACAAATTCCAGATTTACATTCCCTCACATTTGTGGGCAGGTGATCAACTGCAATCACGCTGCAAAAGGCTAAACAATAACCACGATGGCAGCCAGCTCCTGCACTAAGGATCCTCGGGCTCTTTTCTGTTCCAGTCTTATCACACACCAGTGATCAAGTGCACTGAGTAAGAGGCTTTCCAAGAGCAGAATTAACTTCTGTGAGCCCCTAACGGCTCCCTATCCCTCAACGTCCAATGCATCAGACGTTGCTTTTCACCATACCCCTTCCTAAAAACTTGGCATAAAGAGGAGCAAAGTTCCTCCTCCCACCCTCCAAAGGGTGGGAGACAGTCTGCTGGATGGAGATTTTTTTTTTGCTATTTCCATTGCCAAGAGTATGGATGCTGTTGGCAGGGGTGAATATGTTAATGGAAATGTTTTTCAAAAACAATGGATTTTTTTTAAGTAAAATACATATCTTCTTTTTTTTTTACATGTGTGAAAAAAATCTCTTAACGGAAATGCTTAACTTTTCATTAAAATCTAAGCATCCAAAAAACTGTAAGTTATTTGTTTCTAGTTTCTTTTTACCTTTGTGAGAAGTTAAAATTTCTCATAGAAAATAAAACTGAGTCATATACTTGATGTATTCTCTGAGCAGTCTTTCAGTACCAAATTGCTTCTTTCCCACAAATGATGGAAAAACCTACAATCTTTAGCTCATGTAAATTTAACAGTTTTTAGGTTGTTCTGACTACAGGTATACCCTCCTGAGGTTTTTTGCACAATACAGTGCATCAGCTCATCATAAAGTGAGAAATGAGAACTTCTCATTAACTAGCTTTACATTTAAAAGCATGTTATAAATATTATAATGTTAAAATAATCCTACTGAAAATCATGTCTTTCTTGCATCTTTTTTTGGTATAATGTTCCTCTCATTCCCTTTTCTTAAGAGCACATTCATAGTTCTAAAAGGTAGGGGAGAAAATTGCTTTTTTCAGAAGGCAAAGTGTGTGCATTCTTTCCCTAAAAATCAAATAGCACCAAAAGTGATCCTACCACTCACTGTTCCATTTGCTGCCATATAGCCATATCCTCTAAGTTATGCTCTTGCTTTTTTTTCCCCTTGGTCAAGCTCCCATGTACTGCAGGCTTTTATATTCCTTCTACCTGAAGAAGGACAACTCAGAAATCTGAGCTTTCAGACAAAAGTCTTTGGCCGAAAACTTTGGGGGGTTGATTTTTGCCTGCAAAAGTCAAACTGTCATGTAGTCAGTTCTGACATTAAAAGCAAATTTTCATAACCTTTTTCTGTAAAAGCAAATTGTGTTTTGTGATGAAATCAAATATCTAATCTTATTTTTAAAGACTTTATTTTATAATGTTTATTATATTGTCCTTTTCTTGAAATCTTTCCACAGAATATCAGCTGTGGTCAAACTAAATGCCTACTCACTGCTTATTAGGAATGCAAGAGATTAGATAATGGGATATCTGGAAAGGAAGAAAATAGCTAAATGCAATTATTTTAATTCCTCCAATTTCTTTCACCCCCACTTCCTATTGAAAAGTTCCTGGCTACAGGAAATGAAATTCTTATCTGTAAATTGGGTTTCTATGAATCAGATCCACATATTTCCATACATCCCTGGGTAGGTAGGCTTATTTTGCATTTAGATCAGGAAAAGATCAGCATGAAGTATTGCATGTGGAGCAAAAAGTCCACTTGGACACTATATGAAAGGCAGCCCATGATCAGGAAAAGGATATTTTTTTCGTCTGAGATGATTTTACCTGAAAGCCATGGAGTAAAGATACCAAGCTGTCTCAGTGAGCCTGTTTTGCAGAATCCAATTATCAGCAAAGAAGTTCCCTTGTAGTTTGTTCAGGTATTTCACTTTAACTGTGATAGGGACGACCTAGTGTTCATTATGCATCCAAAGTTCCCCTGAATTCAGAGCATTCTAGGCACATAAAAGGTATGGTCAGGGTCAGTGTAATTTTATCACATGATAATAGCAGGCAAAGGTAAGTTGCTTTCTCCCATTTCAATCTAAATGCTAAACACCAAAGTTTAATGTGTGCTTTTCTACCAAAGAAGTGCTAAGGACTAGGACAGCAGGCACGTTGTGGCTTAGTCAACAAGCAGGACTTTAGTAGCAGCCTGGGAAAGGCGTTTGCACAGAGCAGTCACTGCAGAGCAGTCACTGCAATGGCCTGGCTCCATACTTGCATGATCAATAAATCCAGCAACAAATTTAAAAAGCTCTTCATGATCTAACTTTCCATAATGACAAGAAGAGCTGCAAGTGATCACAAAGACTACATGCGACAGGGACAGTGTCTTTCCCTTTCAAATGTCTTTGGAAAAATGCAAAAGTCATATATCCTGTTTTATTTTAGCCCAAATTACAATCCTGCAGGTTGTTGGCAAAGCAGGAAGCTTTGTTTGGGCTAGCTGGTACAGACTAGAGCATGCTTACAGCTCCCCATTTAACTTAATTACTATTGATTTTTTTCAAAAGTAAGTCCACACATGTAATGCAATATACGCCCAGCGAAACTGACAATTACAACAGCAGAAAAAAACACTGAACAAAATTAAAAACCAGAAGAAATGAATCTGAAGAGCCACCATGAGAGATAGATATGCAGATATACTGATATCTCTAGATAGGCAAATTTGCATATCACAAAAATAAATTAAAGGGGAAATTTCAGGCCATGTTACACGAAGCGAGGTGCGCTGTGCCTTCCCTTCGTGGTGAGGAGCTGTTGCAGTGATGGTAAGCTGAAAGACTCAGTGCACCCAGGGGGCATTCCCAGCCAGGGAATGTCCATTTGCCATCGTGGGCACAGTCATCAAGTCAGGTCATCAAGTGCCAATCTAGCACATCCTCCTAATCATTGTACATATTTAAATGGATCAAGTCACACCAAAAGTCTGCATTTGTGGTACATTAAACCAGGTAGAAAGAGAATATCTCTGTTTGGGGCTAATGAACCCAGGACTCTGGAGCCATATCCCCACTGCTGGATCCTCTGCTTCCCCAACAGCCAGATCCCTTGACAGTTGTGCTGTATTTTTCATTAATATTCTGCACATGCAGTTTTACATGGAAGCATACTGCTGTTTCCCTGAGGTTTTTGCTCTTCCTAGTTTTTTATTTGCTGTGTCTTTTCTGTTTCTGAAACTATGGTCCTCTGTCCCCTCCTCTCTTCAATATTTTAATCCTTCCTGTCTTCTCCTGCCCTCTTTTTATTCAAATGGTTCTGTGGTTGGTTCTGTGAATTTTCCAAATCCATATGACTCAAGTGTCTCACAATCTTTTAACAGGTTTATTCCCACAACATGGAGAGCTGTGTCCCCTGCTTGACAAATGAGAGGCTAACGTGTGTCTCAAAACTCGGGTGTACAGACACAGAGAGAGCTGAGGGCAAGAAGGAAACTTCCTCATTCCTTCCTGGTCTGGGGTCTCAGTGATTCCTTTGGGAGCACAAGGAATCATCCTGGCCCAGACCAGGTCACCAAAGCTTTTTGCTAGTGGAATCACCCTCCTTTCTCACGTTTCCTTGGCTCTTCACCTCTTTTGTTGGCCTTTGCGCTTCCGTTCATAAAAATGAAAAAGCAGAGAAGCAAAAGGAGATAATTCCCTTCTCCCTTTTCACTTCAGTTTTCATTTATGTACCACAACATTAAGAAGACATATTTGGGGACTGGTTGAATTTTTGTTTTAAAGAAAAGAGTGAAGGGAACTGTGAAGTTGCTGGCTGTTGCCATTTCGCTGAAGAAGGTCTGGCTACTCGAAAGAAATACACATTTTGTGTCCCTAGAAATTGTCTATTTTTTTAAAAATATCTAAATGGACCATTACCTTTCACACACTCTTCTCTTAGGGGCGAGAGATAGTCACATCTGTAAAGACACTAGACACAAGCCCTCACTGCCCAGGTGAAAGGGGAAGACCAGTAAGACCCCAAACCTTCCCTTACATCCAAGCTCCTGTTGTGTGCCAGCAGGAGAGGGAGGTGCAAGGGAAGCCAGTAGATGCCAATTCTCCAAGTATGCTGTTCATTTCTGTTTATTCCATGTGAAGTTTTGACATAGGTGAGGAGACTTAATGTGCCCTGGTGTGCAGGTAAGTAAGGAACTGTATGTTTGAACATGTTTATGACCTTTTTTTGTTCTTTCTGAATCTGGCATTAGGGTCAGAAAAAAAACATCTTTTCAAAGGATAGCAGCTGAAAGGGAGAGAATTATTTCATGTCTGAGAGAAAGAGAGAGGAAGATTGTGATGCTTAGCAATATGTGCTCCTTACACAGCTTAGATCTTTCTTTTCTTGTACACACAAAGCTCATCATAGGTTTTCGGTATGAAAAGAGAAAAAAGGCTCCAAATGCAGTGGTAGTGGATAGTTAGGCTTGTTCAAGGTCCAGAGGGAGCAGGCTCACCATCTCAATAAATGTGCTAGAAATCTGTGGAAATTAATCTTCCCAGGAGGAGAGAGCTGTTGAGATTCGTCTCCCAGGAAGGCCAGAGGGTGAGGACCACCCTTTACCAAGAAGGGACCTGCTGCCTAGTGTGAGGGAGCAGGTGGGAGGATGGGAAAGTTTATTTCTCTCTTTTTATTCAGTCGGGTGTGCTAGCCTGGATCTCTGTGTCTGTGGGTGGACTAGAGCATAGTGGACAGCCTGTCACTGAGGCAGCTTCAGCATTTGGTGTCCGTGGCTGGCAGGAGACGAGATCCGCCTACAAATGTGTGCAGTGTTTTTCTACTTGGCTTGAATTGCTATCTCCAGTATCACCGAATAGCAAGTGATCTTTGCTAAAGACCTTAGAAAATATTTTTAAAATAGTGCAATTTCCCTGCGTAATATTCCCTAATAGGATGAGTTATTTAAAATGTTGATTTTGTAATTGCAGTCACAGATGGACAAAATAAGGCCTCAGTGGAGGGCTTCAGAAGATACTCACTAAAGCTGGAGGCATGTACAGTGATAATGAGGTGATAACATTTTCAGAATTGACTTCTCCTTTCTGTCCTTTAAGAGAAATCCTCCTTACGATAAAGAGACTTTTAAGAGATCTCTGTATCAGATAATTACATTGTAACTAAGATAAGGATGCAATAAAATCTGTTACATGCTGCAAGTCAAAGAGATCACCCAGGCAATGAAAATCAAGATGCTTGGGTTGCAGAGCTATTCCTGTCACCCTGGACAATTGCATTTGTATTTTCCTTGCAGCTCTATGAATATTCTAATATGGGGACCAGAGGATCGTCTTCGCCTGGTGTGACAGCCCCCATCGCTGAGGGGGTGAGGGCTGTGCTACATGGCCCGGGAAGGGCAGGGTCTTCAAGCCAGCGTGGCTCTCCTGATGCATATTCAGCCCAGAGAAAGGGATATAGATCCACGATGACATACATATTCAATGACACAGAAAGCTCTGTACAGAGGGCGCTAGGCAGTCTTTGTGGTTTGGAAAAGCAAGCCACAAAACGACAGCCTTGCATAACCTGCGATGAGCTGTGAGCCTGCATGGGGGTGCACGACGCGTCCCACAGACAGGGCCTGGGTTCCTTGCCCTGCCGATCTCTCGTTCTTGCCACACTTTAATTTTATAGCCATAAAAGAGGATGGTGCTTCTCTCCTCCCTGCCAGGTATATTGTGAGGATAAACATGCCGGGAAGGATGTCATGGTTCGGACACAGCACTCATCGTGAGGGGCAGAGGGAGTGGGAATACAGCAGCCCTGGAGATAGAAACCTGTGGGCACAGATGTCCGTCTGCGTTATCCTGTGGGCTGCTCACTCCACCCATGTGTTCAGACCTGATAGACACACACACAAAAACTGAATGCAGCCTCCTGTGTGGTTACTCAGCTCACGGTAGCTTTTAGAGACACCACCTGTATTTCCTAATAATAAAGTAACATATAAGACAGACTCTCAGGTGTTTTTTTTTAGTATGCCTTGTATAAAGAGAATGAAGCTCTCCCTTGAATATTTTTGCTTTTCCTTCTTTGATATATTTCCGATTTAGAAAGCAAGGCTTGTTTTTTCCTTTCATAAAATAAATTATCTACTCCCTCTAGTGTCAGGAATTGTATATGGGCTTAAACTGCATTTGATCAAGGGTTGCTATAAATGTTAAGTAAGGTTCAATTTCATTTCCCCACATTTCAAGGTTAATAAGTTATAGTGATATATAAAATTAACAACAGCCGTACATGCTGCCATTCTGCCTCCTCAGTACTGCAGTCATAGAAATCTCTTATTAAAGCAGTGGAATAAAATAAATGTTTGTCTTATTTATAAAGCCTGGTCTCTGGCTAGGCTTTTTTTTTTTTAACATCCTTTTTAATTCCAATTACAAACTGCCAGTTTGAAAGGAAACCAGTATGAAGCCAAACTGTACCCCAAAGAAAAAGCACTGAGAGAGGAGAGACAGAATCGGGGAAAATTCTGAGAAAAACCGAATGAAATCCAGAGGCAAGGAAAAGCAAGTTTCTTGAGGACACACTGGGATGTGTCCTCATTTCAGAGCTTTTCTAGCCCTCCTTCTACCAACAGCTGCAGCACTGGGTGTGCGTGTCCTTGGCCCCTGAGCACCCAGGTAATTCCTTGAGAGAGAAGGTCCCACACTGGGCAGAACATCAGCCATGCTCTGCAGCGTTCTTCTTCCAAACACACTTCTTTTAAGTCATGGGAGGAGGCGACAGCCTGCATTTCCCAATACCTGGCAAAAAAAGGAGTTTCCCCGTGCTGCCCTCGCAACTCTGGACAGACAGGGACAGCCTGAGGTCAACGCAGGTGATGAGGAGGTCCAGGGGTATCAGGTTCTCACTTCTCCAGCACCCACCTTTTCCATTCAAAGTGTGGTCCCCAGCAAGTTAAAGAGAGCAGCAGGCTTCAATGCTGTTGTTTTCCTAAAACACATGCCCTCAAAAATGTGTCCTGTCTTGCCTTGCCAGTCTTTCCTCCCTGTGTTATGCCCCTATGCCTACCTGTGTAGAGCCAGGTTAAGTCCTGGCTTCACCTCATTCCAAGTCTTGTAGCTATTTCCTTTGAAAAAAAAAAAAAGACGGTGAGATTAGCGAGTATCCTTGATGAAGTTGCATTTCTTTACAAATCGCCTATGAAATGTCATTTTCCTGACCAGAGAGATAAGAAAGAGGGGTTTATTTGGTACAACTTCAACCCACTTTTAGTCATCACCTGGCCCAAAAGCTCTTTGTCTCCTCTCATTACTCCAGTGCATGTTGTCAGTGGTTATTTGGCCTGCTCTTGGTGCCACCAGAGTGGGCATCAGTGGGCACCTTTTCATGTCTTCCTACGTGACAGCTGTGTTTGTTGCTGACACATGGCCACATATGGCTGGTGGCACCTTTTGTTTTAACTACCTGATTACAGAAAGTCACTCATTGGCGCCCATATAACACCCATGCAAAGACGTCTGCTATATTCCTTAGCTTACATAAAGCTTGACCCTTTTTTAGTAATACATGTAATTGTCTGAATATTTAAGTTAGATTTCTCTTTTCTCTCATTTGATAAATGACAATATTGTCAAGGAGTTTTATTATACTGATATTATTATTGCAGTTAAGATTTTTTTTTCTAGAACCCACAAGCATCTGTGCAACCTTATGTCCTAGATGTTTTAATGCATCTCCTAAACTTTATTCCAAATAACTTGGCAGGATGAACTTATTGCAGAACTAGGGTCCCCACATAAGACCAGAAAGTAACCTAGCTCATCGTGCTATGAGTATTGCATCTGATAGTGTCATTCTTTATCTCCAACAATTCACTGTCATTTATAGAGGTATTTATGAGCATAAAATAGCCAGAGGTGACAATATTTTTTAAGGTATTTCAGGATGAGGACGTAATAAATATCCTGAGCAATATGAAAACTGGTCGGAGACACACTGTCATGAGCCAAGAGACAAGAGAGAGAAGTTGCAACAAAGAAAACTCTGTTTAGATATGAGGGTATTTTTTTTTTCTCAGTGAGGTCTGTTGAACACTAGAAGATGTTTCACAGAGCCGTTGAGCAGTTGTGCAATGTCCATCCTTGGAGATATTCCAAACTCAACTGGAAAACCCACAAACCATATAATCTGTTTGAACCTTGCTGGATGAGAAAGTTGGATGAGATGATCTCTGAAGTTCCCTCTCACCTAAACTATTCTATAATTCAATGAGTCCTTGTGATAAAGTGCATAGCCACCTAAGGAGCTTCCAAGCGGTGTGGTGAATGCAGCCTGTTGCATGGACAAAGACCTTTAATCTCAAAATGCAATGAGTTTTCCTATCTTTACCAGTATCCAGCCTTTTGGAACTGTAATATGTAGAGTAAATTGCATGTATGTGTAAAAATAACTCTTCTGTTATTGCCCCACTAGAGGGTGCTTTGACAATATAAATCTTAAATACACTTTGTATAAAAATCAAGCTAGAGAACCATTTTACATATTGAAGACTGCCAGTTTTTTGAGATGTTCTGAAAAACTTTGCAGTAATGGATCCAAGATGCTGCACTTGTTCATCTGCGTGATAAGTAGGCAAATAACACAAACAAATGCAAACAATTATTAGGAGTTTCTTTTTGAAAGTTAAGCTACTGAAGAGTATCTAATACTTTGCATTGCATCTTTAAATATTGGCATCTTTCAATATTGGTTTTCATTTTTATCACTTTGCTGGTATCTCGGATCAGCTCTCCAGTGCCAAACATAAGAGCTAATCTATATTCAAATAATCTCAATTACTGTTGATAGGATTTGCAAGGTCACCAACTTTCACAATTTCACTGTGAGCATCTGGACAGTAAACGGCTTACTTTTCCTTCCTGCTTCTAAAGGGTGGTTTTCATGGCAAGTTGCTTTCTTAGAAGTGTCAAAGTCCGAAGATGAAAATACAGCCCTCTGAAATCATCAGTGAGAAACATGTGAACATCTGTGGATCCATGTGCAGGCGAATTTGAACTATACCTCTAAGCCTTCAAATTCAGGAGTCAAATATAAGCAAGTCCCATCCTGGTAGCTATCCAGAGATCCTTGATGCACAGAACGGAAGAAAGTTCTCTGCTTTAGCTCAAGTGATAGGAATGACTGCTGGTATCATGGTCAATCTCTGCATGCCAGGAAAAAAAATGCATAGTGGGTCACACGGAGGTAGATTTTTGGTGATGCTGCAGTCACCAACCTCTTTACTTGCCATTGGCTTCTCTGCTGTTGGAATTCAATAGATGCCTCGCACCTATTGTCAGGTAAATACAGCAAGTAGGGGCGGAGTGATTGTTCCAGTTCACTCTACTGTAGCTTTCAAAATACATGACAGTGAAGTAATAAGACTGTTGGCAGTTTTACTGTCAACTACAAATCTGTTGTTTAGCCCCACGAGCAAAGTGTACTGCCATTGCCGCATGGTTGCCTGGGCTGTAACTGCAAGAAGCCAATTAAAACTAACCTTGTTTCTGAAGAAAAATGTGCAAGTTTGTTCAGAATTAAATACAGTGTGCAAATAATTTAACTTAAAGAAGGATTGAGTTAAATGAGTAGGAGTGTTCTCTTCACTTTTTATACACTAGATATGTTTCTAAATGCATCAAGAAGAGACAAGGAAGAAGTCCATGTGAAGTTCTATGGTGTATCTGCCTTCATCGGGCTCTTCTAGGAACTTCTCCAGTGAAGGAGAAAAATGGGATCCAACTCCATTTCAGAGACACGAAATGTCTTTCTCCGTGGTTGTGCCCCAGCTAGAGAAAATACTTCCCTGACTGTTGTGCTTTGTTCAGCTGCACCAGTGGCACACAGTTAAGTGCTCTGACACAATTTCAGGACAGGAGTTGTTGGATGAAAATGCCAATGGCAATGTGGAAGAAAAGGGCCTGGGATACCACAGGATACAATTCATATCAAAGGAGATGGAGGAACTGATATCATAAAGAGAACAGATTTAATAAAAAAAAGAAATGAGCAAACTGGAGAGACAGCAGACAAAAGCCTATCAAATATAGGCAACAAGACTAGGAAATGAGCTTGCAGGATTTGGCATTTCTTTGGAGAAGGTACATGGAGGAAGGCAGTGTAGCACAGCCAGAGAGAAGCACAACTAGCCACAAGCTCAAGGAAGAAGGAAGAGCACTCCCCCAAAACTGTACGCTACTAGGAGTAGATATATGGAAAATATCATAATCGTGTAGGGATGGAACTGTAAAAGCACAGGCACAAAATGAAGCATAGTTTCTCAGGTGGTTGGGTAAACAGGATATATTAATACTTTAGCAATATGAAAAGGACTATGAGAAGAGCCATCCAGTCCATTTATGTGACTGCAAAATTATCTGCTGATGATAATGTAAAAACAATGTCATTGATGGTCACTCAAGGGCCAGCTGGGGTAGTTAATATAATTAACACTCACAGCTGAAAAAAAAGAAATTGGGCTACACCAGACACTGAGCAGATAGACAGTATTCATACACGGCAGAGACTCTGCAAACCCAGCAAGGAACTTGGGCTCTGGTTACACGTATCCGTCCAGGCAGCACTGCTCAAAGCGGAACCGCATTTGCTGTCCCTCGCCACCTCACTGCCCCTCGGGACCCTACCTTCCCGCTGCTTTGTCCCCACGACAGAGCGGGCTGTTTTAGGGACAGCTCACGGTCCGAGGTGCATCTCCCTGCTTGGCTGTGCCCAATGGCTGTGTTTGCAAATGCTGCTGAGAAGTCTTGCTGCAGAGGAAGGCCGAATTAGAGCTTAAAGCATTCTTGATAAATTAGGAAGATGGCCTGAAAATAACAGCTGAAATTTCAAAAAGTTCTGCGTTTATTTCTCCATCTGCAGAAGGGGAAATGCCTAGCAAGGCAGCAGTACTGCAGAGAAGCACCTGAGATTTACAGTGAATCAGAAAATGAGTCAATATCGTGCTCGTGCGAAACAGGCAAACAGCACCCTGGTACACCTCAGCAGGAGTCCTGACTGTGAGACGCATGAAAAAAAAACAAAAAATAAAAGACATGTGCTTGGTAATGATCAGATTTGAAATGAAATGATATATCCTGGTCTGGACAGCAGTTAGTCATGAAAATACTGGCCAGTTGGCAAGGTACCAGAAGAGAAAAATGAGGGTGAGAAGAAGCCTAGAAAGTGTGAGCTACTCTATGAGAAGAGATCAAAGCAAATGCAAATGTTTAGTCCAGAGGACAGAAGGCTGAAGGACATCCGCAAATATTAAAAGATAATCTTAAATAGAATATAAGGAGACTGTTTGCTGTGCTCATCCTGAGAAAGGCAGGCAAGGAGTTGAAATAACAGAGATTGAGAATGGATACCAGGAAAAACAGAAAGGCAAACAAACCCGTGGGCAGATTGCTTCGAGGATGGAGACTGTTTCAAGGCTTTAAAGGGCTTTTTAGACACACACCTATCAAGAAAAAGTAAGTCTAGATCACACTGACTGGAGCAAAGAAATGCTCTCTTGCTCTTAAAGAGACCTGATAAGTCCAGTTTTCTGAGAGTTCTCATACATTAAGATGCATTAAAAAAATAATACCTGAGGAAACCCCAATAGTGTGGATCTGCACGTTGAATGTAGCTAACATTTCCCTCCTGGGCAAAGCAGGGATTCTTGTGCACCAGACATGGAAACTGCCACTTGCCAGTGCACAAAATACTTCTGCTAATGCATTTTTCCTATGTTTTGACAGCTATACTAGCATACAGTGGCCTAACATCTCTGACCGGTCAGCCCTAAGGTTCCCGCTCCTCGCTGCTGTACTCAACTGCTAGCAGCAGTATCCTGAACCAGGAGAACAGCCTCTCAAGTGCTGTATCAGGTATCCTGCCAGGGAGTGTTTTCATTAATTAATTAATCATAACTAATGTCCAAGAAATGTTTTCATTAAAAGTGCACATCTCACTTTTTTCTGCACTGCTTTTCCTAACTATGTGGAGGAGCCAAATTCTGCAGCCAGGTCAATTTCTCATGATTTTATCTGATTAGAATAAAGATCAGAAATAAGATTATCTACCTGTAATTACCAGCTTTACATCCTATCACGAGTTTGCTTGTAAGATAGGTTTACTTTAAAGAATTTACTTCAGACACATGTCTGCGTAAGGTTTGCATTTTCTAGCTATATCCAAGAAACTGCATTGCACAACTCTAACAACCCTGCAAAGTTCAATATCTCCAAAACAGAGGACATGTCTGCCACATCATTTTATCATGCTCTCAACATGACACAGCATTTAACTACAGTATCATAGATTTCTTTTTCCACAGGACTCCTAGCTGACTTGCCCCAAATGGACAGTGATCCATTAATGAACAATTGTGTATGTATCAGTCAATGTATGTCCTCTTGCACAGAGGAATTTGAACTGAATATGGATTTGTTTATTTTCTCATGGGTTTTCTATTGTGCTGTTCTCTTACCTTTGGGGTCCACTCACTGTAAGATTTAGGTGCCAAAAGTGACCTGAGGATTTTATCACAACTGATGAAATTTCATGTTAAACCCTTATTTCAAGTCAGCTGAAGGCAGGCTGTGATGTTGGAGAGGTTTCTCCAAGGGGATCTAGTGGGTCCTGGAGCTTGGGACAGCTGCAGTAGGGCAAGTGGGACGCCAGAGCAGATCTGGTTCAGATTCGGACACAATTGAATACAATCATCCCTTAATGAAAACAAAAATCAACGTGTCTATTAGTTAGGGAAACCTTCCTAGAACACTGCTTTGAAGTAAGATTTAAATCTATATATTCTTATTCTGAATGGAGAGATGTACAGAATCTGTGGGGATCACGAGGGTGTGTACCAGTGTAGCATATAGCTGGACCATCATCATGCTTGAGTTATAAAAACTTTGATTTTGTCAGGGACCTTATATATAGTGTGTCCTTTACAAATCCAAAGGGGAATAATAGTTTTCACAGAGTGTTAACATGTAAGAATCTGGAATTAGTGTGCCATTTTGTTTGAAAAATAGCAACATAGCAATGTAATATTTAAGCTATTGGTTACAAAATTATATGGGGGAGTATAAGTCGTGACCACTACTGAAGTGTGAAGAAAGCAGCATATGTAATTTTACCTTTTGTGTAAAGAAAAAAAAATGGTAAGAGGCAACTGTTCAGCCTAATTTTTGTATTTGGTTGTGATTTCTACGCTTGTCGGATAACTGTTAGCAGGGCTATTAAAGTGCATTAACTCTCTGTTGGTGTTTAATGACAAACAGACATAGTCCATATTCATCAAGCAATTATTTATATCACGACCTTTTATAGAACTGTGAATTACCCTTAGGACTTTTACAGTGACTGATATTTCTAATAAACTGTTAATTTTGCTCCATAAATTGTTCATATTTTTAAGCTAGGAAACTAAAAACTGTGAAATTAAAACTACAGTGCAAGCTGTGCAAATGGGATCTATGAGATTAGGACACAGTTTCAGGTCACTCTAATGTAATAAAAGTGCATCATTACAATAGAAATTAAGAGGAACTGCTGCAGATATTAATACCTAGACAGTAGACTTTTATGAGAATAAATGTATATTACCTGCCAAATTAAAGGATCTGCAGAGATTTCTTCTGCGCTACCACTGGGGCAGGCTAAGATTTTATCTACCTCTGACTTATTCTCAGACCTTCAGCTTCAAAGGCTGTGAGACATCTCTGCCTTTTAGCACCACGCTGCCAGGGCCCTGCTGCACACACTCCAAGGCTTTTTTGTGTTAGCAACAAATTTCTACTGCGATTCAACAAATAAAACGAAATGTGGGGGGCAGACAATGCACTGCACAGTTAGACCAAGTAAGGCCTGATGCTAAGGGAAGTGAAGTCTTAGGGAGGAGAACAGGCTCCAGACAAACCTGGCTCCTGTCACAATATGTCCCAAATCAGAGGCTTAGTTAGGCTTTGTTTGATTTGCCAAAGGGATAGTTTATACAAGGGACTGAGCTAACTGATGTTGTAAATAGACATCTGTTATGAGGGCCTTGGAGCTTCATTGCCCACATTAAGACAACTAAATGCTCTAGGAAAAAAAAAAAAAAAACATCTGGTCCTAAATGATGCATGTGGCTTTGCAGTATTTTCAAAAATGACTGAGGCTTTGCAGACTCCATCCACCAGCTTGCAGAGTGGCTTCATCCTCCACAGGATGCTTCCCTAGAAGCATCACCAAGAGCCTACAAACTGCTGAGCACCATGAAACGATACTGCTGTCCAAGCCCCTCAGGAAGAGGAAACGGAGCCCAAGTGCTACTGAGAGGTTTACGGCCTCCAGTGCCCAAGGGCTGGACCCACAGAGAGGGCTNCTTGCAGAGTGGCTTTATCCTCCACAGGACGCTTCCCTAGAAGCATCACTAAGAGCCTACAGACTGCTGAGCACCATGAAACGATACTGCTGTCCAAGCCCCTCAGGAAGAGGAAACGGAGCCCAAGTGGTACTGAGAGGTAGTGCCCAAGGGCTGGACCCACGGAGAGGGCTGAGGCTGGCCATCGTAGTCATGCTGGGTGACATTCCCATACACATTTCTTCCTGAAGACATTTTCCTGCCTAATGTGCTAGTGTAATTAGAAACAGAGTACTTATTCCTTGGGCAAAAGCATTAGAAGAGATTGTCAAGTACTAATTTCTTATATTTCCCCAACAGGAATCAAAAACAGAAGAATAAGAAAATCCTGCTCCAGAACTAAGATCTTGACTGCTATATTGCAGCACAAGACAATTTTTCAGGAACAAGGTGCGACTTCCAAAAATAGAGTTCAGAACAGAAACACTGATTTTACAGTTTTGAACAAGAACCTTATCATTCGTGTTTCTCATGAATGTTTTATATCTTTACAATTTTCTGTTCCTTGGCAATGTACACCGTCAGAAAGCTTACCTCGTTATATGCTTTCTAAGTGGATTTTCCTCTTGTTCTCAATGCAGTATGGCCTCACAGCATATAACGGATTTAGCAAACACTTTAAAATTTGATGCAGGTCATTAAAAAGTAGTTTATATTCACTCAGCAGCAACTCATTTCTTTTGTAACCTGTTGCCTTGTCACCATTCAAATTTTAACCTAGGAATTTGCAGCATTTCAACAGCAACAGGGCATTAGAATTTCCTGGGCGTTCAGCTGAAATAGAAGCTGATTAATTTTGACTCCGCCAAAGAAGTGGGACTCCTTTGTTCCCACTGTCTCCCCTAACTCTGATTCCCAAAAGATACAGCATGAAGTCTGGCTCCTATTTTATCTTGCTAGGTGCCACCTAGCATCCTGGGAAAGGCTGGAAGATCATTCTTCACCTCGTAAAGAAATGTTGCTGTCAGGCAAAGGCTGTGCACATTTTATGTATGTGCACTAAGTAGCATCCAAGGAGAAAGATAACTGAAGCAAAGCACCTATTCTACGATTACGTCTCATGTAATGGCTTCAAAAGGGAATTTAATGGTGACATAACGGTGGAGTTAGCTCTGACTGTCTCACTGGTAACAACATACAACCCTCAAAATAGGGATTTTTTTCTTTCAAAGTATTCACCAGCAAAAAAAAGAATAAGTGGATAAAAACTGCAAAACCAGACTGGTATGTGATGTAGCTGCCCACAAATAAAAGTAAAAAATGTTTTTTTCACCCCACACCAAAATTGTTTTGTATAATCCTGCAATATCTCACAATTCAATTTGTTTTCAAAACCTGTCTCCCAAGAAAGTACCAAAAAGAACTTACAAAAGAGTAGGCCATAGAGTATGCTTGTGTCAAAGAGAAAAGTACTAATACATTTTTAAGACTGTGGTGATTCTAGTTTTGGGAAAGAAAATAAAGAATTATAATACTTGTAGCTTTGGTAATACTACTGCCTTACAGTTAACAGACTAGTCATCCTCACTTGCTTAAGAGAACAGTAATGCTTTTGAAAACATTTTTTTATTATTGTTCCTTGAAATTTTAGTCAAAAAGACAAAGAAGGGAATGATTTTTTACTTTGAAACATCTGGAGTGGCCAAGGAAGTCACAGTATCTTTTTGTAACTTCAACCACTGATGTACTTTTTAGATGATTCAGCAAGTTCATGTCCTTTTTGATGGAATTTTTCAAACTGCCAATAATATAGATATTTGTGGATATAAACTTGAAGTTATGTTTCCTTTAAGTGAAAGATTTTCCTTTTTATTATTATTATTCGTTTAGGTAATTTCCATTTACATTTTATACCAATTAAAGAGCAATCTTATTGGCATTCTGAAGAGATAGATGGTAGTTATGAACTTTTCTCTTTAACTTTCTTCTCCTCTTCCTGCAAGATGTTGTTCTTTTAGCAGGACACCAGAGATTTCATCTCTGCAGAGGAAAAGAGATCTCACTTTTTGCTGGGTGCAAAGTACAAAATGGTCATATTGATAATCAGCAACCATCATGGAGGAGAATAATTTGCTTTAGGAGGAACAGGAGATGTTAAGAAAATAAAGTGTCTTTTAGATAATTTAGCAGTAGAAATCAGTTCTGCAATGCCCTCTGGAATGAACTATCACAAAGATGTTTGCTTGTGCATTTCACAGCCCCAGAAAGGATTTTGTTGTTGTTGTTGTTTTTCAGTAAGAGTCATCGGGCAGTGAAGACCTGCACAACTCAGGAAAGGGAGGCACTGCCTGCCTCTAAGTCCAACGTTCCCCTCGTGAACTTAGGTATGGGTAAAGGTGATCTGAGTCACAGAAATCTGGAATAGTTTAGGTCAGAAAGGATTTGCACAGGCCATCTGGTCCGTTCTTCAGTCCTTCCCTCAAACAAGAGCAACTTAGATCAGATTATTCAGAACCTTGTCCAGTGTCTCTCAAGCCTCGTCCTGACCTCTGAATATCTCCAAGGATGGAGATTTCAGAGCCTTGGTAGCCTGTTCCTGAATTTGATTAGCCTCACTCCTAACCAACTTCACTCATGGCTATCCTCCGACTATCCTTCCCCAGCCCATTATCTGATTGCAATACCTCTTGTTGCCACTTGTATCCATTGCCTCTTGTTGTCGTGGGCCTCCAATGGTCTGCCTCACCAATCCTTTCTCTTAGCTGGGGAAGAAAACAGGTGTCATTGCTTTCTTCACAGGAAAAACATTTTCATAATCTGTACTCAGAATCACCCAATAACTTCTGACGCCTGTAGTCTCATGACTTCTTGAAGATATCTGGCTATTTTAAAAGGTCTTGAAAAGACTTCTTGTCATCAGGAACTGAAAGGAATTTAACCCCATACAACTGCACAGAGTTGTGAAGTTACTTTCAGAAACACTTGGAAAATAAGACATGTTCTTGAGATACGGAGACAAAACATAAGGGCATCCTACCAACAAAAGAATCAGATGTGCAGCAGAAGAAAAAAAAAGAAAAAAAATACTTATTATATGGAAATCTTTAGGAACAAAAAGGTCCATCTCCATATGTCAGGTATACTCTGCTTTGTATGCTCATGTATGGAGAACCACGAGTTGTGTGTATGAAGCCTCCTTTGTATGGAGCACAAGGAGTTGTACATATGAAAGCTCCTTTATGGATATGGTGACAGTAAAAATTAATCTGGTCCTGCGAGACAGTTATTGAAGTCATATACCCCTCCGCAATGGCAATATACCTCTTGTTTATCTCCTAAGAAATAGAATGGTGTAAGCTGATGCTGAAGATATCTCCCTTGAGATTTTCTTCTGCATGAAAATTGTCAATGAACATACTGTATGTCTCCAAATTTCTGCCTGGTTAAAAATATTTCAATGTTAGTTTATGTAGGCACGTTTCAATTTTTGAATTAATTGCAAGTTATTTGCTGGCAGGACAAATTCATGTAGGCAGAATTCAGCTTCTGGTCTGAAATTTGAACCTCTCCATACAGTCACTAGCTGCACACATATCTCAAAGTACAGTTCTTCTTCTAAGGGGTGAGCAGAGTCACCTGAATTTCGAGCAGGAGAAGATTGATCTTTGAGCACTGGGCAGGCATCAGATGTTAGAAATGTCCCTGATGGATTTGCACCCAAAGTTGCATTAATCTTGAAGGTGAGGGGCTGGACTTCTTCTAAGAGCTGTTCGATTAGCTGTCATCACTGACAACTCAGAGCCCCGTATTAGGGGCAACAAGTTTTCACTGTTAATCAGAGATTAGCAGCAACACAGCCTGAGAAATGACAGACTTTACATAATACATCAGTGGAAAAATCACATGGACATCGTTGAATCTACTGAGAAAATTAATGCTTTGGTTCATTGGACATTTTTGCAGAGGAAACTGTGACTTTCCTGTGACCCAGGAGTAGGTAGAATGTCCCCATGTAAAGTCAGAGAATTATTGTGCACTGCTGGCTCTGCACTTATGAAAAAAAAAAAAAGAACAAAAGAGTCAAAGTGGAATTATTATAGGATTTATAAGCATACTTACTGATTTTTTATGAAGGATTGCTATCTTAAATGTACTGAATATCATCCCTGAGATAAAAGGACTATTATGCCTATAAATTTATATATAAATGTCATGGTTTACGCAGAGAATCATATGATCAATACAAAAGTCACCTGAGGAGCTCAGAAATGATTCACAAATGCCAATCTTCACAATAGCTCTGTGATATATAAAAACACCCCCCCTCTCCTTTGCATAGTGGGGGCAGCTGAGGTCTGAAGAGGCTGTGGTCTGCAATCACCCCTCTGGACGTCAGGCTTTGGACCACTGTGAGGTCTTGGCAACCAGGGCAGAGAGGCAGCTCCAAAGTACTAGTTAACCATTTAAATAAAGTACTGATATTATTCAGTTAGGCATGTCTGTTAGGTTCTTAAATTACTTCTACTGAATCTCAACCTTTCCCAAGTTACAGGAAGGTGGTGGTGCTACAGGAGAGTGGTGATGCTAACAAGAGAACTCAGTAGTTCAAATTGCTAATGCCTTGTTCGTGATTATTTCTTCTTATGGAAAAAAGCTTTCCTTCATAATCATGTTTCTCATCAGAATACAAGAGATGACAAATATACTTGGCATTTAATTCTCCTCTGTCACTACTGTAAAGATTGTTTGTAGGAATTACTCATGTAGTAGTAGAAGAATGATTTAAACATTTGCTGCTATTACACTCTGACTTTTTCACAAAATACTGACTGTGAAAGATTTGCTACTGGCTTCTCAAAGAAAGCATATTTATCAGGAAATTGTATTTTATTTTTAGTTGTCACCTTTAAATTAAACTTCTTTAGTGTATGAGTGTGGAAACAGCAGAAGACTGGAACCACTTCAGTTCTGCTTATCTCAGAGCTCCAGAACAGACCAATGCATTTTTGCTTCTTCTAATAACGAGGCTACCTGTGCTAAGACCAGGCACCGTTACTTCGGTAATGAAGGGAGAATCATCATTCCAAGAACAACAGGACCCTCGGAATGACCAACAGGCCCCTCTTTAAACACCCTTGAAACAGGCACATGCATTCATCAATATTTTAAATGCACTTCATTCATTTCATAGAGAAACTCAGATTGGAGCAACAGGGAAGAATAATCATTTTCAAAGGCTTTTCCTCAGAGAAGCCTTCAAAAAGTGAAGCAGCAAGAATGCCTGCTCCAATATCCCTTCAGAAGTCATGTGGACTTCTTACTCGTGCAGACAGTTGTGCGGCCGAGCACATTCCTTGCTGGCAAGGAATGGTTTTGCACAATTTAATCTCTTTTCTTCTCTCATTACAAGTAGTTTAAGTGAAAGTATGGAAGTAGGAACAGCAGGAATTTCCTCCTACACCTCTTTTTAATGGCATAGTTTTTAAACATAATAGAGAATTTTGATAGAAAGAGCATTCAAGTCAATTTTGTAGCACAGGAACATCCAGGAAAATATAGGATATCTTGGGTGCACAGATACTTGTAAAGCTGAGAATGCAACACACAACGTGAAGGTAAAACAGGGATTGAAACCACATTAATTTCTTTCTTAATGAAGAGTTGAGTCTGGATATAAGACCATGCTGCGTTGCCCCTTTGTCCTTTTTTTTTTTTTTTTTTTTTACCACGCAGTTCTATAGGTTTGATACTACCTGCATGAGACTTGTTTCCTCCACTTTTCATTCTGTGATTTTAAAATACATTTTCCTGAGAAAATACTAAGGATTCTATATTAGAAATTGATGCTTCAGGAAGACAGGGAGAGCACAAGCAGTGTAAGACTTCCACACATACATATAACTTCTTTAAAAGACAATTAATCAGATACATTTTGTAGTTTCAGAAATACATAAGCATTCATAATTTGAATGGCTGTGTAAGTTATAATGGTTTTTAAAAGCTTGACCTAAAATTCGCGTAAGTCAGGGAATGTCTTTTTACAGAATTAGTCCAAATTAGAGACCAAGATAATTATTTCTAAAATAATTAGGAATAGTTCAAAATAATCAACATTAATAATTCTGAATAGCTAGGAATAATTAACAATAATTAGAAAAATTAGGAATGACTTATGAATAATGCAATTATTCATAAAATAATGTATTTCTAAAATATACAATAAGTATAATAATCCTTAAATAAAAATGTGTCTAGAATCATTAATTGGAGCCAAATGAAAAACCAATAATAATCCTCTCTAAATTCTCCCTGGACTTATCTGAGATTTTCCTCACTGGTGCAAAGTGGCCTGTTTGGGGATAATTTTGCAGTTTACCAAGTCATTTCATCTAGACAGTTCAACAACCAGCAAAAGCAACAGCACCCAAATGAACTGCATAATCCAGAAGCAAAAAGCAGCACATGCCATTTTCAAACCCCTTAGCCATCTGGTCAGTCATCACCAGATTATTTTCACTGTTCCCAGACCTCAGCTGTAAGAATTGCTTGTGGAATGCAGAAAAATTAATTGATATGACCTGAACTACTTTTTTTTTCCTTCATGGAAGACATTGATTGTTTAATTAACATTTTGTTTGATTGTTCTTAAGGGCTGGAGGGGTCATTATCTGGACTTAATTACCAGTATTTTATAATGCAATATATAGCTCTGTCCGAAACGTTTACAAATTGCTGAACGGATGCAATACCTTTGTCTGATGAGCAAGTTTGTCACTCCTAATTAGATGTTCCTTGGAGAAGAATGCTAAAGCAGAGTTTATGCTGGCAATGACACACAGCCAGCAATAACAGGGACTCACATATCTGCCTCTATAAAGCTAAGGGATTACAGTGCATTGGGAATGCATGTATGTATGTGTATGCGTGTGTGCATGCAGGCTACCTACATGGCAGAATGTCACCTCTACACTACCAACCCTCACATGGCGAANTATATAGCTCTGTCCGAAACGTTTACAAATTGCTGAACGGATGCAATACCTTTGTCTGATGAGCAAGTTTGTCACTCCTAATTAGATGTTCCTTGGAGAAGAATGCTAAAGCAGAGTTTATACTGGCAATGACACAGCTAGCAATAACAGGGGCTCACATATCTGCCTCTATAAAGCTAAGGGATTACAGTGCATTGTGAATGCATGTATGTATGTGTATGCGTGTGTGCATGGCAGAATGTCACCTCTGCACTACCAACCCTCACATGGCGAATGCAGCACACAGAGGAGTCAGCCCGATGCTCTTCTCCATCCTTCTGCATTGTCAATATCTAAATTCTGTTACAAAGAGAAGAAGGTGAGTGAGCAGGAGGGAGAAGATAGTCCTTTCCTTTTCCATCATGTAATTTCCTCCTTCCCTTCCCTTCCCTTCCCTTCCCTTCCCTTCCCTTCCCTTCCCTTCCCTTCCCTTTCCTTCCTTTCCCCTCTCTTCCCTTCTCTTCTCAAGGATTTTGTCTTTGTTCAGCATTTTTGCCTTCATTCACAGGTCAGACCACCTGGGTGAATAGAAAAATTCAAACAAATTTAAAAGGAAATCTTAGGGATATTGGACCCTGTGTACAGCCCTGGGGCCAGCCTCTGACCACCTTCATATCTGAGGTGCAAGCCAGGAGGATGCTGACGGACTGAGGTGCTCTGTAGCTTCCCTTCCCTCTGACCATCCCCAGTAGCCCAGGGGCTACTTTAAGTGTGCTCCTCAGCTTCTTCCACCTAGAGTCCTTGTTCAATCCTACATGGAGCTGCAGAAACTGTAGATCATAGCTTCATTGGGTTCCTATGAGGTCCCTGGGTGGAAAACACACCGTACTATACTTGAGCCGTTAGCTTTTCCCACAGGCCAAGTATTTTCCACTGAGTAGCAGTGAACTTCTGAGGCCAACCAGAATGTCCTTGATAGGCCATTGAGTGACCTATCATCTACTGGGGGAGAAATGGATAGTTGTCAATGACCACTTACCACATCAAGCGCTTCAGACTGCAAAGAACATAAATCTCAGGAGGCAAAACTCTTTGCAATTTATGGTCCACCATCAGGTTAGAAAAGGGCACTACTCATGTGTCCCCGGATGGCAGCTACCTCTTTAGATCATCCTTGGAGCCTTCCCAGGCCATTACAGAGCAGAACCAGTTGTGTGCAGTGCTGGTGTGCAAGCGTACCTGCAGGGTGACTGACCTGGGTGACAAATGGCAGGTGTGATCTTCACAGAAGCAGCCTGGAGCAGAGGGACAATCCATGGTGCTTGGTCCATGCACCACCTGATCCATGCAACTGGCTCCTGAGGCATGTGCTGAGCTGAAAGGAGAGCATCTTCAGTTGAGGTGCATTGCTGTGAACATAACTTCCATGGACACATGTGCTTCCCAACTGAGACCAGACTCTAGTTGCATGTTGGCATCTAAGCAATATCCCAGGAATTTTGGGCCAGAGTCCATAATGCAGAGTTGATTCTCTCTGACAACCATCACACTGACAGCATAACTCCTACAGGGGCAGATATAGGCCATTCACTAAATCTGCATGCTATGATGGGCCTTCCAGAAACGCAGTGGAAGCAGAGCCATGGACAGTCCTCTCTGGGGCACTCTGTCTGTGGTGAAGTGGATGGAGTCTTCCCTAGCGCATGGGAAGTCCCTGAAAGCTGGTGTTAGTCAGGAACGAGCAGTCATCACGTCCATCACAGTACTCACAGGTGTCTTCCACAGGATGAGAATATCCATCACACATGTCCCAGTAGCAGTCCCTCCCTCTGATACTCTTCTCGTGGCTTAAGCCTGATTGCACCAGTGACACCATGTGACAAATGCTTCCACCAGCATCAAGCAGGCTCACGCTTCAGGCATGTCCTTCAGGGAAGAAGAGACAGGGGAGAAGATTCACAGCCTTCAGAATCCAACTTTGACACCTCCTTCTCTCCTGGGTGCCTCCACACTAGCGCCTGAAGGCTTCGAGCAAAGCAGCCCCCGCAGCTCCGGGCAAACACTGCACACTGCCTCCCATTTGCACCACCCCTGCAATATCTCAGGCTGTCTTACCGCTCAAAGGTAGTTGGGGAGGAGAAGGGGAGAAGAGGAGGAGGAAAGGGAGGCTACCAAAGCTAGACTAGACTAAATGCTCCGGTAACTTGGGGTTCTGAGGCAAAACAGAAGTCAGATGAATTTCTTAATAACTCCCTTACGTGACTTTAGTACATCAGTTCTGGGAAAAACTGATTAGACACAGTAACTTGATTTCAGATACTAAGTTTAGACTATGATCTAAAGATAGCTATAGTTGCAGGGTTCTGTGACACGTCAAAGTTAAGTAAGGTAGAGAGGATATTTTTGTTAAAAAATCAATATTATGACAAAGAGGTTAACCATAAAAAGACTGACAAAATCTGTGCAGGCCAGTAGAGCAGCGAGGTGTCTAATCATCCGATTCCTTTCAAGGGAGAGGGAATAAGAACAAAACAATTATGTGATCTTTGAAAATACTAGAATTCATGGCCTGGCTTTCTAAAATAATGTGATAAATATTTTTGCTACTTATTATGAATAATCTCTACACACATAGACCCCAGATAGATACTCAAAGCTGTAATGCAAAAGAATAAGTAATATAACTTAAGAGAACATAACTAAGGGCAGAGAAAGGAAGGAGGAAGGAAATCTGGGAAATACAGAGCCTACGAAAGACACTTTTGCTCTAGAACTGCTCAGTATCCCTTCTGGTTTTTTTTCCTGCTGTACAAAACCTCCTCTGATGCACCCTCAAGAGGACAAGATCAGATGAACCAGGAGCAACCTACTGCTAACCTGAAAATAAACAGGAGAGTAAGAAGACAATTACAAGACGAAACAGAAGCAGTTGCGTATATCCCTTAAACATTAATAAAATAATTCTTACCTACATACATGTTTGTAAGCACATGTGTGTGTCTGTATACATACATACATATGTAAATATAAAATGCATATACTTGCACACCTGCACATGTATACATACGTGCTTGGACAAGCATGCACACATGAAGCACAGCAAAATGATCCCCAATGTATACACAATCTGAAGTTCGGCATTAGCAAAACCTGGTCAGTTATGGTCAGGTTTCACAGCCTGCTGCACAGGACATGGCCAAGTCGTGTAGTTTGACTAGAGCAAATCCTTCCAGGGCACATTTTTTTCTTTCACACAGAGTGTCTTTGGTCAGCTGCATCAGCCGGTCCCTTGTGACTCATTTTAGGCATGTTTGTGTCCTGCAGAAGGCAGCTCCCCTTTTGCTGTGAGGCTACTTCGTGCTGCCCACACACCAAAAGCTAAAACGTGCACTTGGGCCATTGCTGCAGAGCTGACATGCTACAAATTTACACCCTGCTTTACCCTCCCTGTCAAACCTTCAGCTTCCTCTCCCTTATTTTACCTTAGTTTAAATAGCATGCACTATAGGACGCAGCTTGTCCCAGTTCCACCAGTGATGCTGAAGAACCCATTTTATATATGGGTTGCTGTGCAGTGTTACCAGCACACACCCAGATTTTGGGAAATTTAATTCACGTTTCATGCTCAAGTTTGATTTAATGGAAGTCATGCTGATTTATGTATAATTTAGGCATTCATCATCAGAAATAAGACTGTTTTAAGTAAAAACATGAATGTCTGGATTGTAGTGGTGGAACTAACACAGTTCCAAGTCACACCTTGAGGTTTTTTTTTTTTTTTTTAACATGGAGAATTACATAGCTTTAACTTAGAGGGATTCTGTAAAGCTGATGCTGGGCTGTGTTTCACCCTCCCATTACTGAAAAAACGATTGCCCTTTAGATTGTAGACTGTTACTTCTGCTTTTTCTTTTCTTCCTATTTTTTCATCCGACCTTCTATTCTTTCCTCCCTTTGCTTCATATCTGTTCTCCTCAGTGTCTCACTGATGGGAGAAGTACTGTGCCAATTATCTAATAAAATTCTGGCAGAAATTCAATCACACTCAATATGTATGACATTTTTAAGTAATCTAAATTATGATTGAAAAGTCAGAAATCTGGTTATCCCAATAGCAATAAAATATCAGACTTCCTTTTGTTAATATTCTCTTATTCAGAAAGGAGTGGGAAAGGACACAAAGGCGATTTGTGTAAATGCAATTATCCAAATATATTTATAAAAGACAGATCTTTTTTCCCTACCACCCACCTCCTGTAAGACAATATATCTTGAGTTCAGCTTGTCACTACCCATAAAGTCATTGCTGACAGTGCAGGTTACAGCCCTGGAACCTGGAACTGTTTTAAAGAGTTCTACTCAAAGCACTAAAATAGCTGGCAGCTGGCATAACACACTCTTAGGTGCATCACAGCTTCTTGACATGGAAGAAGTTTTCTCCTAGCCTCGGTCCAGGTCTGAGTGGCTCTGGATGTAGGACAAGGCGATGCAGGGAGCACACCTGCACCAGAAGCACTCACATTCTACCTTCCCATGCACCTCAGAACCCCAGACCCCCAGCACGGCCAGCAAATGGCCCCAGACAACAGGCACGGAGATCCATGGCCAGTGGAAACACATTTGGTGCTTGCGAAGGGTGATGGTCCTCTCAACAGAGGCAAGAGACTCCTTCATTTGCTTGCACAGATCTAGCTTGAGGACTGAAGACAACTCCTCTGTGAAGTGTAAAGCTGTTAAGAAAACGTTAGAAAAAGACAGCTCAGTGACCACATTTTTCAATCTTAACTGGCAAGTGAAAAGAAACATTAATTGTCTGTTTATGTCATCTCCTCCCACAGTTGACTGTTGCAGAATACAGTTTAAGGTGGCATTAAAATGGAAAGTGGGTGTTATAATTTGCCTGAAGTTCTAGCTGTTTTTAGTTTTTGTTCCAGAAATGATCTAAAGAGTGTCATTCTACTAATGTCCTTGTAAGTCATCGAGATCTTCTGCCATTGAAGTATAGGAGTGTACAACCCAGTGATTTGCACAACTTTGCCTGCAATGACAGTGCCTTACTAGATCAGGTTTGTTGTTTTACGTAAAAAGAGTATCAGAGTCAGTTAAGTACCAGGGACTGGGTTGTGCAAAACTCAGAGTCAAATTCAGTCCTAAGTTCGTAAACGCCCTCATCCCCTGCCCTACTTTCTCTGCAGTGGGAGCTGCACATGTGCAGCAATGCTTGCTCTGCATGGGCTGGGTCTTCTGTGATTTTTTAGAAGTAGATTTCCAGATCTGTATCTAGAAGCACAGAAACTTACTTGATACTCTCCACAGTCACATTTCTGGTCTCCTGGTTTAAAGTTACTAGTAAAACCAAGGCATCTCCCTGCATTTTCCACAGTAGTGAACAGTTCCTTTGCTGCCTTTACAGAGCCCTGCCAAGGACGGAGTCCCATTATGCCTCCCACTGCTGTGCTCATTGAGATGCTCTGGCAGAGTGCCCCAAAACCATCCCTGCCACCGTGAGTGACAGAGGGTATAGAAAGAGCGACTCATGCCCCACCTAACGCAGCACTCATTTTCTCAGTACATGAATCACAGCTCATGGCCATGCTCAGACAAAGGGAACAGCTGTGGCCACAAATCAGGCAACTTAATAGATCAGTACGCTCTCCAAGTATTTCCCTTTGAGCTTTTCTCTAGACAATACAGAAGAAATGTCTGATCACATTCCTTTTATCAGGGACATAAACAAAGTGAATAAATCTGCCCAAATATGCTACCCACTCAATAATCAGTGAGGTGTAACATCCACATCCTGTTAGCATCACTTAGAGCAATGTCGCCACCAAAAATCTTCGAGCTAAGCTCCAGACTCTGTGAACAGAATTTCTAATTTTTTTTTCAGACAACAGCTCATAACTGAGATTTGGGGGGGGGGGAAAAAAAAAAAAGTTGTAGGCAAACAGGAAGACTAACATATCTTATTATCTTCGTGGTAATGTCTATGATACGCTGTCCAGAGAAGCAGAAGGAGTTGTCACCCTGAGGATCACTTGGATGGTGCCCAATGCAGATCTGACTGACAGTGCTGTGCCGGCTGAACTGAACACTGACGGGCTCTCTCTATTATATCCACCCTGAAGCTGTGTAAAATCTACTTCAGGCTCCCTGCTAGGCTGTGTTTCATCAGCTGACTTGGGTGGGAAGAGTGTCGGCCTTGACACTCTTTTGAGCGTCAGCACCAGTACGGGCTGGGGGTTGATCTGGAGAGCAGCTCTGCAGAGAAGGATCTGGGCATCGTGGTGAATAACCAACCGACATGAGCCAGCCAGGCCAGGTCTCCTGGCCTGCACTAGGAGGAGTGTTGCCAGCAGGTTGAGGGAGGTGACTCTTCCTGTCTGCCCAGCCCTGGTGAGGACGCATCTGGAGTATTGTGTGCAATTCTGGGCTCCCCTGTACAAGAGGGACATGAAACTGCTGGAGAGAGTCCAGTGATGATCAAGGGACAGGAGCATCTCTCTTATGAGGAGAGGCTGAGAGAGCTGGGCCTGTTCAGCCTAAAGAAGAAAAGTCTGAGAGGGGATCTTGTCAAGGTGTATAAATACCTTGAGGAAGGATGTCTAGAGGATGGGGCCAGACTCTCTTAAGTTTCGGCCAATGATAAGACAAGAGACAAGAGCCAAAAACTGAAACACAGGAAGTTACACCTGAATTTGAGGAAAAACTTTCTAGCCATGAGGATGACAGATCGCTGGAACAGGTTGCACAGAGAGTTTGTGGAGTCTCTTTCTCTGGAGATCCTCGAAGTCACATGGACGTGATTCTGCGCAACGTGCTCTAGGTGACCTGGTTGAGCAGTGCGGCCGGACTAGATGATATCCGAAAGTACCTTCCAGCCTTAACTATTGTGTGATTCTGTGACAGTTCCCTGAGCCATAGAAATGACAGAGAGCACCCATCAAATGTGCTGGCCTCTTTACACTCTTCCCACTCCTGGAAATGACGCAAGTCTCTTAAGCTTCACCTGGCTCATTTGAAATCCCTCATTCTGCAGCCCCCAAGGTCCAACTAGGAGCCTCAAATGAACCCAAAATTTCTATTCCTCTTCACACCCACTCTTCTCCAATAGTTTCCATCCCCTTACACCCAAGGCTCTCCAGAGCAGCAGTGTTGTTGCAACAACCTCACTTCTCGGACTGCAAGCAGAGCAGGTCCAGCTCAGTTAGAGGGGGATGTTTGATCAAAGCAAAAAAGAGGAATGAACATTAGGTACTACCGTCACTTGTAAAAATGTAGAGGGAAAAAGCATCAGTGCAAAAGATGGGGTAAATGAAATTCAATCTGTAATTTCTGAGACTGGGAGTCCTGGTAGGTTCTTCCACAGAAAACCCAAGTGCACTACACGTTGGGGGACTTTTTTCCGGTATGGGACTCTCAGACTGTCAGTTATTGAAACCTTTAGCCTTGCAAAGGGCTTATCCACCATGGCATGCTATGAAGTTTCTTACCCATTAGGGTCCAGCAGAAGGCTGAATATCTGAGGCCCTGAAAAATCATAATGTAGTGGCTTTTATATGTCATTACACTGGTTTTTGGAATTATCCCTTCATCATGGAAATGTTCCTGGTGCCATTTGTGTTATAGCATAGTGAGAGGTTCTCTTTAGTACTTTATGTTTTCCTCTTGTGCTGCACTTTGTGAACCAGAGCTTATTAGAGAGAAAGGGGACAAAACAAGCCCTTTTACACAGTACATTTACAGTATTAATGAAAATGTTTACCCAGGCAGAGAAAGGAATTTCCACAACAAGACAGATAAATGGTCAATTGATTTCAGTACTATGTCTGTAATAGTTGACTACACTAGACAGATTAAGAAGAAGAAATAAACCCCCTGAGGTGTGCCAATATGTTTTTACAGCCTCTAGTCAATTCACGGAATGATTCAACTGGGGTTTTGAACAAAATTTTATTGAACAGAATTATTTTTGTAAACAAGCAATAGAATAATCAAAAAAAATGAACATTTTCCATACTACCTTGTTAATAGGAAAGTCAACTGTATGAGATCCACAGAGGAAATAAATGCTCTTTTCAGGACATGCATACTGATTTTCCAGGGAGTTGTGGCTTCTGCTTTTGCACTTTTCAGGACAATTTTACTTCTTTTCTCATGACCTTTATACTCACCTTCTTCCACAGGTGATGTCCTATGCCAGGACCAAAGAGGTGAAAGCATGAATTGGTATTAAGACTACTAAAAACCTGCAGGGATTCAACAATTCCAGCTCCAGACTCTGAAGGTCTCAGGGTTTTCAGCTGAACCATGCTGGTGATGTCGGAGCTGCACACAAGTTTCTCTTATGTGTTATGATGGATTTGTTTCTTTACAACTGGCCAAAAGTCTTCAGCGGTAGAAGAGGAAGACAGAATAGAAGTCTCTCTTTCCTAATGCAGTACAAAATGATATTGTCAGTATTCCATTTCTGAGCAAAAAACAACTTTGATCAGATCCCTTTCCTCTTTTTCACCATTCATTTTATTGAATTAAATATCAAGATATTTTATCTAGTTTAGTTTAGGGTCTCTTTAAATGCCTCTCCTATCTAAGTATCTAGGGGAACATTTGGCATTTTCATTCACATCAGTGTGAGCTAGGACTATCCTTGTTCAGAAGGAAGGTGAAATGACTGGTTATGTTCTTCCAGTCCTTCAATTTTGATACAGTCCTATGAATTGTAGACACTGGCACATCCAGGAGAAAAAAAAATCATTTTATCATATCACTAAATATCATATTTTAGTGAAGAGCAATACCATGAAATCTAGCAGTGAGATGATAAAAACATTATTCCCCTTTCCCTGAGAGTTTGGAATGACACTTTCTTTCCCCTTTTGTTTCCTTCCTTTCCTCCCAGCTGGTTCCACCATGGAAAGACAGGAAAAGACTTTGGGGCTTTGCCAACACCACTCCTCTCGTAGCAAAGCTCGTGCTGGAAGCCGCAGCCTCCTCCCCGGCTCAGCCACTGTTAGCTAAGACCTGCTGTGTGGGAGGAAGATGGAGATGAAGAAGAACAAAGAAGGAAGGAGTGTTACAGAAGAGAAGGGGAAGGGCTCCTCATCCAGCTCTCACACCAACCACTCTCCCACTGCTTCTCCAGCCCCATCTGCAGCCCATGGGCCACAATGAGGACCCTGGCATCCAACCCACAAGACCTCACACAAACCCTCCCTGTGAGCACTCAGTGGAGCAGGGCTGGACAGGGGAGGTGTTTTCCGACAGTCTGAACTTTGCACTCCACATTATCCCCTGACACAGTCTAGAGGTAATCTGGACCCATTGGACACCACTGGGCAGTTGCTTTGTAGCAATATAAGCAAATATTTTCTACATAGGCAGAAAACACGCGACCCCAGTTCCCATTTATTCTCATTTTCACATCCATCATCTGCCTATTCTTTTTAATGAGATAGTTCTCCAGGAAAAAGACATGTGCTCCCTGAAAATCAGAAGATATTATGGTTGTCAGGTTAGTTTTTTATGAGGATATTCTCTCATAACCATACTCATGGGTTTTCTGCAAGCTCCCACACGGTTTTGCTTACAAGATTTCCATGACCAGCACAGCTGCAGCTTGGGGAAGGGCTGGATGTTTTGTTAAAGCTAAGGGAACTTTTGCCAGACCCCTCCACAGTCTTCACTCCAAGCTGGGGAGAGCTGCTAGCAACCCATATTTATCATGCTTATCTGTATACCGGTCCAGTGCCCGCTGAAACTGGCCAACTGAGTTCCCCCCAGAAAAAGTAAGCCAAAATCCTGGATAAGGAAGCCACCTTATGCTGATGTAATACAACAAGGACTTGATCTTCTGTCACAGCTAGCAACTGTCACAGCTCTGTATGAACCTTATAGGTCCCTGTTCACCATGGCCAACACAGTTCCCTAATAGTAGGTTCTGGCTTCCTGTAATACATAGTTTTCACACAGCACACAGACTTCCACTCACACCAGATCCATAATCATCCTCTACAGCCCCTAGAAGACAAATAAATCCCATAAACTCATTTATGTCTAATACTTGCAAATGACTAAGTTTCTATCTCATTTAGGTTTGCCTCCTGTTATCTAACTAGATCAATTACTGGAAATTATCATTACAAAGGAAACTTGACAGGGAGCTGCTATAGCACAATCTCTGAGAAGAGCTACCAAAGGAGAGGCACAATCAGGACTGCAAAAGCACCAGGTAAACGCTCCCCGCTGTTGACTGCAAGCGCAGAGAAGAAAGTGCAAAATACAGCTCTACTATAGGTACCTGTGTGGCTGTTTAAATCGTGTGACCAACCCTTCTTACCTCGAAATGACATTACAAGAGCATAGTAGAAATACACATTTTACACATAAGCAGCTGCCTGCTCTGTTAGCAGCCGTGTGGTGACGGGCAGTGGAGGAAGCCGTCTGGGCAATTACAACTTGGAAAGGAAATGGCTGCAAGGCAGCCCTTGCCAGGAAACAATTACCGAGCTGGGGAAGCTTTGATCTACGGGGGCTTAACTGAAGTTTAAAGCAGAGCTATCCCTGTGTACCCTCAGGTGTTCTTCAAGAGGAAGGGCTCATGTTTTTGCATATTTGTGGTTGTTGGCTTGTGGAGCGCCAGACATTTTTCGGTGTGAGTTGTCACATTCCTTTTCTCTTGTATATCATTTAATTAGGACACCAACCTCAAACCTCAGCCCATAGCCCCTCAAAAAGCTCTGCCATTTGGGACTGGTGCCCTAATTAAATGATATAAAAGGGAAAACAAGAGTAATGTGAGGAGAGCAGGAGGGCAACACAGTGAATCACCATTATGGAGTAAATAGAGTTTTCCTGTGAATCCTAGAACAAAATATGAGACACCTGGCAACAAAGAAATACATTTAAGAAAATTTAAAAGTAACATTGCATTGTCTCTGCATATTTCCCTGCCTGAACACAGGGCTGAAACTCTTTTTTTGGTGGTGATGAATTTCTTTTCTTTTTTTTTTGGGTGGAGGAAGAAGGTAGATCAGAACAGCTAAATGAAATGAAAAATGATTTCTTCCCACTTAAATGTAGCTCATTATTAGTAACCAGGTCTGACTCACTGTGCGGGATGTATATTTGAGTCCACGTATGCTATTGTGACAGTTTGTGCTGAAGCACAAACACGATGACGTCCGCAGGATGAAGCAAACACGGGCACCACCATTCGAGTGCGAGGGAATGTGAAACTACATGTTTCTGGCTATGACAGATAAGGCAGCCAATTTAAGAAGCGTTTTTAAGGAGTCCTAAATGCAATTTATCTTTGAAAAGTAGGCTTGTATGAAGGCTGTGGTGCAGTGATGCAAAGCTTCACGTCAAAAGTCAATAATTTTCTGATGTTGCTCGAAGGTAGCCAATGATCAAGGTAAAAGCTAGGATGTTTTAAATATGTATGTATTAAAAGCAAGGTGCCATTTTGGTTTTACCTGATTGTTTAACCCTGACTGTCCCTGTCTAGAAAAAGTTAATTTATCAAATAATATCCCTTGAACTATTCAATTGATAAAGATTATTTCCTGGTTTAGATCATCTAATTAGAATCCAGTCTTCAGCTTTATGATAGTGCAGAAGTACTGGTGAGATTATTTTGAAAAAATATCTGTGTCATTAATGCTTTAACGGAATTTGTAAAAGGCTGTGGGGAAAAAAAGGATGCCACATTAATCACCGTAGTCAAATACACAAATGGATAAATTCAAGAACATCATCCCTGAATGTACGGATTTGTATCATAAATGGAGAAAAAATTCAAAATTACACTCCTTGTTTTTCTCCATATAAGGGCAACCAAACCAAGTGCAGCAACTAGAACTATGAGCAAAAGAGGTTTAAAAATGAGACAAGGGTCTTGTAAAGTCAACTACTTCACATAGATTTTCTTAAACTCTCTCTCTTAACTGATATAAAGGTATTTCTTTGGCAAAGAGCATTTCAGACCCTTGCACCTCTGGAGAGGCTACTGGGCAACTCGGGACTAGTCACCATCAGCCAGTCCCACAGCTGCAGGTTGTGGCTCCCACTTGCATCAGTACCCCTTGTGCAAAGACGGGATGCCTACATGTAGCCACACACCCAGAGGGGTTGGGATGCTTGGAGGTTCAGACCCAGAGGGCAAGAGCATGATCCTTGCAGGGCTCTGCAGTGCAGATTCCTCCCACACTGATGGCGTCTCCAGCCCATGGCTCTGGGACCTTCAGTCAGTGCTTGAGAACACAGCTTTAACAAAGAAGTCTTAGATCTTCTGACCCAATAGCTGTTCTCTGAACAGAGAAAACTTATTCAGATACCAAATCCACAACTTTTTTTGTTGTTTTAGGTGTAATCACACAGCTCAAGGTGGCTTGTGGGATTTCCCCATGTGCTTAAGCAACCATGACTTCTTGGGACTTTGGCAAATGGATGCTAGAAAAACCTCCACCACTCATCCCTCTGCATGTTTGGGTACATAAATAGGTTTTACAATTTGGATTTGGTTCTCCTATGGAAGTCTGAAGTAATTCAGGTGTCCTGCTGCCCTTGCCATCAGTGTAAACTTGCACCTAAACCACATCCTATCTTGGACCCTTTCCTTTATTTTGAATCTAATACACATTTCACTGACCTGCAGTCAGACAGCATCCAGTTATAACCTAGCATTCAGCTGCCTTCCCTTAGGCCTCTGAATTAGGCTTTATTAAGCCAGCCCAGTTATTACTCTTAATTAAAATTCATACTACTGTCTAATCTGCATGTAAATCCAGGGTCCAACCCTGCCTTGACCCATGTTTTTAAAATAGTCCTAATTCTATTGATTAGCACCAGTAACCTAGCCCCTGACTGAGTCTAAAATTGGTGCTGGACTCATCTGAACCACAAGAAGGGACTTGCATGGGGTAAGTTTATCATCTTGAATATAGTCACAGCTCAGTGCAGAGCTTGGTATTGATCATGGGCAGACAAAGACCCCGGGTAAACGCACGTTAAATATACTGTCGAGCCTGGCAAATACCCGGTCATTAGTGAGAAGTAAATAACTTAAATTAGGAAGAGCTTAGCAAACATATAAACTGGAAACAAGACAACATTTGTCTATGTATTTTATAGCGCCTTCTTAATTGCTGCAATCAGCATCTATAAAGAGGAGGCTGCAGGTGTGCTAGGACTACTATTTATCCTGCTCATCATATTTTTATATTGTCTTGAGTTTCTCCCACTTGCTTTCTTTGCTTTGGGGTGGACAATCTCTTTAGTGTAGATTTGTCTTTTTTTAAAGAGACCGGATCACAATGAGCCCCATATCTGAAGTCTCCAGGTGCTGCTGTAGTATAGATAAATAAATGACTGATAACAATGCAGCCAGATGATAAAATACATGAGCCTGATATGAACTACTGAATTAGTTACACAGGCAATTTCCGCTCAGTAGTGATTTCTCACACAGGGCTCTAACACACTGAAACAAAGCAAGGGGGTTTTTTCACTTGCATTAGTGATTTGTGTTAAATCACTCCTTGATCATTTATTAATAGTGAGCTATTATTAAATATTAAAATTAAACAACCAGATATGACATTATTTCAAATTATGATGTGATAATCCAGAGTTTTGAAATATTAACTGAGACCAGACACCGAGTTGTAACCCTGGGGCTCTCTGGGAACTATTGCAAGCTCATATGCCATCCCCAAGTGAAAGATTTTCGCATTTAGATTTCAGACTTTGCTGAGATTCGTGAGGAACCGCTTTTATTTGGTCATCATCCGTCTGGATCACACATGGATGTCCCAGCTATGGCGTAGCTGTCATAATTCGGGTTTGCTTACAAGATTAGTTTATTTTGGACAGCAACATAGTGTGATTTTCAGGGATTGATATAGACTACTTAATTTATGCCAAATCATGTCTCTTTCAAAGGACACACCTCCACGTCCATGAAAGGTTTTTCAGAGCTGCATAAATGGGGGTAGCACCACTTATAAAACTTAACCTTTTTTCATTCTTTACACACACTATGCAGATCTCAGGACAAATTTTTAATCTTTATCAAGAAAAGGTAAAGTTTGCTTTCATTTAATTTTAGAAAAAAAAAAAGTATTTGAATGTCACTAGAATATTGTCACAGTCCAGCATGGGTTCTACTGAGTTTGTGAAATAATTCAGGTGTGCAGAGTGGGAAGGAATATTTTAGCATCTTTCCCTTTCAGCTGCTACATAGGAAAGAATGATCTGAACTGTTGAATGTCAAGTGATTTTACCCTGGAAGTAATCAAAACCTATGATGCTTTTGATTTCAAGAGGAAACACAAATTAATTAAAGAGAAGTACTAGAAAAAATCTCCTAATAATACCTAAACGTTTCCTTAACCTTGAAAAATTGAAGCCTTTCTGAAAGTGATTTACTTTTATTAGATCTTTTGTTTGCGTGCCTTTAACCTCTTTTTTTTTTTTTTTTTTTTTTTTTGAAAAAGAAAGCAGATGCTGAAAAAGCCCTGATTCCCAGGAAAGTGAAGAACACCCACCCATCATGTTATGATTTGTTTTGGAAATGTAAGCAAGGCATGTACTCTCTCTGACTTTTGCTTTAGAAAACCCGGGCTACTCATTTGTGGTGGGCTGCTGTGCCTCATGCTCCATCCAGCCTCAGCTTCTCACAAGCTGTGCACGAAGATTTTACAAGGCAGCTCCTGCCTGAGTGACAGTAAATTCTTGCATCTAAATTTTGTTTTAAAATGTTAGCTGTCTTTTAGCAGATAGCAAGCAACCATTGGGTAAAACCTCAACGATGGAGTGCAGGGAATGGGTGGCAAGGGGGAAAAAGGTCTCACACCAAGCACTCAGCTTAAATATCCTCCTCCCGTGCATGGGCAGAGCACTGCTGGTGAGCAGGGAGTGAGAGGGGGCCAGAGAAGAGGTGCAAACCACTACGGAAAGCATTTTATGCTATGAAGCCTGGAATTTATTTGCTGGCTACCAGGGGGAATTTCTATAGCACAAGAGCAGCACAAGGCAGCTGCAGGCTACTCCAGGGACATACTTTGGTAAATCCTGCCCAAGGAGGTAATCTGGGAGCAGGGAGGACTGAAACCACCATTCTCCCTTGGATCTGCGTGGGAAGAAGCTGCAGCCCACACCTCAGCTGTGATTTACGAGATTCACGTGATCTGGATTTATGAGCTGGAATATATTCAGGTTCTCCAGTACCTCAGAACAAGCTAGGCTCCTCTCCTTCTCCAGTAAGGTCTGGAAACCCCCCAGATGTACAAGATCTTCAAATTGTAATCACACAATTTGATGATAGCTGAGGGAAGCCACGTTGGCTAACATTCTGGTGAACTGCCCCAAAGCCACCCCCCGCACGCATCTTCCTTGAGAACATCTTAAAGCACTTCAAGATGAGTACCAAGGTCCCAGGGTCTCCCTTGCCCCAGCTGTCTGGACATGAAGCTGTGCCTCATGCATGGTCTTGCTGCTGTCTCCAGGTTGCCTCGCATGGCAGCTGCCAGTTCTGGACCCTTATGCCAGCAATTAGTCATGTCCGTGTCACTGTTGAGTTCATTCCTACATGCCCTGCTAAAGCAATGCACTCTTGGGTCCCTTTCCCAAACGTGCTGTGACCATGTCATCCTCACCTCTACACCACCAGCATCTCCTGGGCCTCCTCGCGCCTGCTGATTAACGACCACAGGAACTTTAATGGGTTGTTGTCTCCTCCCTGACCAGTCATGGTCAGCGTGGCCTGGCAAGGAACAGCTGCCCTCTCTGTAAGGGCTGCCCATGCCATCTTCTCACCACCAGAGGTGGTTTCTGCCTCTTAACTAATAACTTGCAGATGAGAAAAGTCCAACTTGACGAATGCTCTTTACCTTTTGCTATGGAAGGCGAGTGACAGTCAACCAGTAGGGCGCGGGGCAGGAATTCATGGCATCAGGTCTGACAGCAGACAGATATTTCACACCATGACTACAGAGAAAGGAAACACCTCTCAGGGGAAGACTGAAGAATGTGCACATTTTGTCACGGAAGACTTTCAGGCCACCTGTGAAAGGCTGGGTTTCTAGCTACAAATAGAGAAAAGGATAGAGAACGTTTCCTCTCCTGATAGAGAAGACAATACACAGATTTATGGGATCATCTAGATTCCCCTCTTTAGTTAAATCAAAGTTTAGCACAACTCAGTGATGTATTTTAAAGAAATTGCCAAAGACAAAGGCAGGCTGTCTCCTAAATGTTTTACACCTATCTGTGTACATTCCTCATGATTTCAAAACCTCAATAAATAAATAAGAAAAAAACTCTCACCTAGTTTTATGAGTCTCACTTCTCATTGCTATCCTTGAAGCACCCTGGTTTCTCAGAAGGTTTCTTAGATCCTGTCATAAATTTCAGCCTTTGTTTTAAAAACAAGGTTCTATTTCTCACAGTTACAGAGAAAAAAAATGTAAATGTTAACCCTAAAGTCAAAATGCAGAAGTCAGATCTAATAACAGATTTAACAGATTTATCTTCATCTCGGAGCTCATTATTTTTGAGCCTATCTCGCAATTTAGGGAGCTGATCCAGTATTTTAAACAGTGTGACACGTCAGGTGTGGTGTATGAAGTACACAAGGAAAGTAAGTCATGAGTTGTGCTTCTAATGCAACATGACTGTCTGCAATCAAGAACAGCAGCAGTGTTTTGGAAGAAAATCACAGCTCTTTATGGATAGAAATATGCTGTGTGACTGCTTTGCCTTGCCTCTGCCATTCACTTCATTAGGTAATCAACTCAGCATCTTACAGATTTTCTTATCTTTTCTATTTCTATTTTCTTTTAGCTTTTCTTTAAGTTCAAGAAAATTCAAGTAATTGAGTGGAACTGCACAGCACGAGCAATTAGGATACACTAATTCTGCCTTAACTCTTTCTTCCTCCACTAAGGTAATTCTATAAACAGAGTGATAAGCACCATGTGTTTAGTTTATCATCTATCTACACTCTTGATTTTATAATTTACATGCTCATTAATATGCTAATATATAAATTAGTTAACAGGATTTACTAGGAATTAGAGCTATTATATAGCATATAAATCATTAATCTCGAATTCTTAAAAAAGATTCCAAGCAGAACTTAACATGGACTTGAAAGCAGCAGTTCCTGGCTTGCGGCTGATGGACTCCCACCAGCCCCAGAAAGCCACCGCTGCCTCGGAGCCCCACTGAATGCCTCCGTTTACTGCCTCGTGGGATAATGGTTTATACCAGCAGGCCCAAAACATTCATAAACTACTGCACTGCTCTTAACCCTCACAATTTCCTTCATTTTACCCTGGAACCACTACCAAACTCTCTAGTGAAAGTAGCACTGCTGAAAGCAAAAATTCGTCCATTCAGATGATACTCAGGGGTTTTATTAGAAGGAAAAATATTTTGGCTGGGATCTTGGAATCCTGAAAATCTTGGCAACTTGAAAAATTTTAATGCCACAAACACACCCCAAGTGCATTTGTAGAGATCTCTAACTTATTTGTAATGATGCCTTTTTCCAGTGGGCAATACCTATGAGAATGCATTCAAAAAGGAGGAATGAGATGTAAATGCACTAAACTTTGACATTTCCTTCTATATGCGGGCAGGGGGGAAGGGAAGGGGGCAGCTTTTATATGTTTCTTCTCTCAGTGGTCAATCATGTTCCTGCTGTCTAAATAAAAGAAATCACACTTAAGACCAGAACTTGTGTCATACTGCACTACAGGTCTAGTGTAGATCCTGACTGCACTGAAAGCTGAGTATCTGGGAATTAAAACCATTAAAAAAACAAAAGCATCATGTGCTACCATTATATTTTGTTAACATTAACTGAAAAAGTTGAGGGTTTTCTCTGAGGTCACTCCTACTAAGCTAGGAATGGAATGCTGAAAAAAGGGCAAAAGAAAATGAAAACTTGAAGGTAGTTCTCATTCTCCCTGTTCCAGACACCTTTCCCTGGTGGAAACAGGCACCGTGAATGACTGCAGGGGAGAGAAGCTCTGAGCACTCAGAGTGCCGGTACCCAAAGCTTTGGCCCGGCTATTCCTGTGATTAGCACTGTGCTCCTTTATAAGCACTTGGGCTATATTACACATTTCCTTTCTGGCGCAGATAACTGTAGAATTATCCTGTTGTGAGCTCATTTCTTATATTTTATTTTCTGCTGCTTTGCCTATTGCCAAAACAAAGGACATATTACATCTGTTTCAACCAAAACTTGCATCAAAGCTTCAAATCTGTTTCAGGGAATTAGAAGAATTAACGAATTACTTAATTACTTTGTATTTTGAAAATGTTATCAATTTTAACACACTTGTCTATGTAAACAGGAAATAGGTTTTTCATATAGTGATTCTGAAAAAGGCTTCTTTCAGAACACTCCTTTCCCATATTCTGTAGTGCATAATAAATTAAACCATTTTGTGTAAATCAAGAAGCTGAGCTGAGTTCGAGTGAACGACATCATTATCTCACTCTGTGGCTAACGGCTGTAACAGCTGCGGCACTGCTGTTGTCCACACTACTTTAGACTGAAGGAAGGTTATAATACAATTTTAATAGTTTAAAACAGCTCTTTGCTATACCAAAAGCAGGGTGTGCGTCTTCATTTAGTATGGTATATTCTGGAATGCACAAATAATTTATTTAAATAAAGGTATATACAAATATGATGAAGGAAAATCTCTACAGAATTCAGTACAATGACTGCATGCACTGGGAATGACGCGCTCTGATTCGCCTTAGAGGAGTGGAGTATGAATTGAAAACTAGGAAAAGTTTGATGGTGTTCTGCAAATTCCATCACCACATCGAGGGGTCTTCGAACCTGTAACACACATTATGAATAAAAATAAATAAATACATTTGAAAAGTCCCTTCTGATAAATTCAGAGTTAAAACTACTTACAATTTTCTTTGTAGTAATACCAGTAACAAGGAATCTATACTCAAATTTGCAGTTGAAGGCTGCATATGCAACTCCCATTAAAACAAATCTGGGAAGTTAAATCTCCATATTGGAGCTGGAACTAACCCCTCCATGCTGCTGCCCTGATGCTGTGTCTTTATACCATTGAGACTTGTAGTGAGACTTGAAGCTTTATGCTGACATGTGACATTTAATTAATTTCAGCTCGATAATTGTGACACATTGAAATACAAATATATTTTTAAGAACAAGTTTTAGCTCTTACTAAGGAATAAACCGCTTCCAAAGAGAATTCACTGAGCCAAACAAAACTCTAACTTGCTGTTTGGGTCTTCAAACAAAACTGAAGTCCCTGGCCACCTTCCTAGAATATCGCAGTGATATTCCACCACTCAATACTGTACACTTGCAATATCTGTTGAGTGTGTTCCGAGGACAGAATTTGGTCTAAAGCCTGCCTATTATCAGCCTGCCTTTAATTCTTTTAGCCTTGTTTCCTGCAGGAGGAAGGTTTATGCAGCAATGTCGTACTGGGCATATTCAGTGCTGGTCTCCACGCACCAGCCCCTCTGAGCCTCTCTCAACTTCCCTAAGAGCTTTTGAAGCCTTGGGACAATCTCAGCCAGGCCTGGCAGAGGTACAGCTGTATCACTGATACTAAGTTTGCAATGCATCGTGTCACACAGGACTGCGCAGAAGGAAGATTCAATTATTTCCTCACATGGAGGAAAAAGCTGAAGTCAGATTCAGAATCCGTGTGGGCTTTTATCCTAGAAAACACACCCATAGGAAAGCAGGCATCAGTGCTCCCAGTACGCACATAATTGTCATCAACAAATGACAAACACCAGCATTTTTTCTCAGTTTAAAGTGCTCTTACAGGGGGTAAGAAATAAAAATCTGTTTCTCATTAATTCTAGATCTTAAATGCAGACTAGTTTGTTATGGGTTGCTCATGGGTTTTAACCTCCTGCTGTGTTATAAATAGCATTATTGAGACAGTAATATCAACCATAAAGTTTTGTTGTGAAGGAGGGAAAATTAGACAGAGGATTAGACATTGCACTACCCTGTGTGTTGCCTCAAACTCATGGCAGCGGAAATTTCCCATTAAGTCAGGGTTCTGCCTTGTCATTACGAAATATAAAATATTCTAATACATTTCACTGTGCTCTGTGCAATTTTATACATAAGCATCTGCAGAGAAAACTGTATCACACCAGCTGCAGTTAGTCATCAAGCCACAAGGCAATGTTCTTCCTTTTGTGCAAAACCGTCAGCCTCATGGATGACCCTCCTTGAGAGCAGTGGAAATTTTTGTCGCCTTTCCTTTACAAGATCATGCCCTAAATTCCATGCTACCAACTCTTAGACTTAAATGTGTAACTAGTCTAAGTGATCCTTTGCATAAACGACCAACATGCACAGCACTTGCTTGTAGACTGTTCAGAGGTGATCACAGCTGAAATAACTATGAAGATGTACACTAAAGGCTTGAACCCATTTGTGTTTTACTATGAGTAAAATTAACGTTAGTATTTTCCTTCTCCAGCCAAAATAAATTGATATTATTTTTTCACCATGGAAAAAGGGAAGTTAAATTTTTAACAGCTATAAAATCACAGTCAGTACACTAGCACTCTACATATTGGCTGAAGTGTCTTTACCTGAATATATGCTCTATACGTTTGAAATCCCACTATTGCTTGAAGCACCACTTTTCTTTTAAACCAACTTTAAACAGAAATGTTAAAGTCTTTTTTACTTTCTGAGTCCAAAACCTTGGTAAAATATGGCATCTTAAAGAAAGCCATAGTGTTGCATCTGCACATAAATTAATTTATCTGCATATTTACCAACCACCCCTGTTTAGAGGAAGAACTTAAACCTAAGAAATTACTGAGCAGAAACAGGCCGCTTCGGGGGTTCCAAGATGTTTGTGAATCATCATCTGCTATCAGTGAGCAATTCGAAATATTAAAGCCCAGCAAGAGGCAGCATTTTGGGATTGCCCCCCTTCCAGCCAACAGCAGGTTTTGCTCCCAACATCAGGAACCACACAGTGCCTGGACTATATTAGATCTGGCAGAGCGTTTCTTGTGTTCATAGCATTCTTCTAGAAATTAGAACAGTTTTAAGGACATGTTCATCCGGCTCTTAATACTGTAAATTTTCCACCTGTGAATGCACTTATTGATAATAAATTATCCTGTAAAATCTAAGTGAGAAATTAGAGTGCAAAATATCTTCATACATACCTAGATCTGGGAATATTTTCTGTGCTTTCTCTCAACAAGAGGTCTGAGATCAGTGTCTCTGGGCTTGATCTCTTTCCATATCTAAGGAATGGAAAAGAAAAAGTGTATTTTGACGTATCAGTATTTAAAAATCAAGACTAACCATAGACCCACGGGGCAAATCTCTTCAGAAAAACTCAATAGAGCAGACATAAAGACTACTTTCCAACAAGCATTTTAACTTGATTTAGTAATGCGAGAACATGTTTGTGCTTTCAGTATTTCATTCATTATAAATATAGGTAGTATATTTGGGCTGCCCAACACACACTGTGTTAGGGACTGAAAACTGAGCTTCCCTGAGCTATTAATCACTCTTGAACTACTTAGCTACGAGAGAATTTTCTACATCATATTTTTTTGTTGTTAAATGGGCTACCTTCCACTGGCTACCTCTGTCCTATAGTCAGACAGTGGTTGTCTTTCAATTTCTATTTTTTTAATCTTGATTATTTTACTATACATTGCTCAGTAGCTAAAAGTATCACAATTCCCTCTTCTTGGGAAGGAATTTGCTCTTTCTTCCTCTGAAAAGAGAAGGCACAATGAGCACACAGCTTGACAGACACCTCAGCACTATATTCAATAGCTCAGCAGCAGTAATTATAAGCCAATGCTGTTGGAAAGAAATAACATATAACATACAGTTTATAACTTGCATATATGAAAGTCTGGATCACAAACCACCTTAAGGGATAATCTCTTTCTGAATGCCACTTAAGTGAAATTCTTCCTCCAGAAGAGCCACAGGTGTAACTAAGGACTTACATCTTAAGACATTTTGTTGATGACTTTATCTAAATCTTGGAAAATACCAGCTAAAAAGCTAACAGTTAGTTTAAAAAGCTAACAGTTTTACCTGTCAACTCCATGCCCTCATCAAAAGTGAAAAGTGGATCGTTTTACTTCTTAACTAATTGTCCTTTTGCATTGCCTTATTCATTTTAATACATCAGCTGTGCTCCAGAAAGTTGAAGCTCCAGAATTTTAAAGTAAATTTCTTAATTGAAACTGACTGGGAGTACCTGAAAACAACCAGTTGCTTATACTAAAATGCTATTACAATAATGCAATCAGGCACGACGCTGAACTCAGCGTCTTTCCCTCCACCACCGCAAAGGGACTTCTCTCTAGTTCCCTCCTCCACTTAGTATGGGTGCGATTTGTGTTTTAACTGAGGGTGAATCTAATTCACTTTTCTCTTAAGGAAATTGATGTAACAACTCAACCACTTGCTCTGACAGCTGCACTTGGGCCAAACCTGCACTCGTCGCTGATAAAGTCTTGCCTGCGCATTGGACGGGTGGCAGCCGCCGCAGTGCTGAGGTTCAGGCAGAGCAAGAGGACTCTGCTGGAAAGAGGGTTTTGCAGCCAGCTCCACCAGCCCCAGGGCTTGGCTATACCTGTCTGCACAACTGGACTGACCTTGTCCTCATAGAGAGAGGTTCTGAGGGGGGCTGACAGCAACCTATGGAGTGGTCAAAAGGTGTCCACTCTTCCCATGTGCCTGAGCCTCGAGCCTAACTCATGATTTTCTCACCTGCAGGACAACCAGGCTAGAACTGTAATAAAAAGAGGACACAAAAGTCCTGAAAGTAACAGTTTAGTGTAGAAATTGACTGCTGAAACAAACACCTTGTGGGATGCTTGCTTCAGCTGCCTTGTACTTTCTCCCGCTCTGTCCCACACACCTGAGACACCATGGACACAGAAGGAAGCCAGGCTGTAAGGATCTGGGAATAAACAGCACTTATTTTGATTAAGGATTAGATTTAGTTAGAAGTTTCTATTTAAAAAAAAAAATCTTTTAAAAATCTCAGCATTGGGAGTCAAATCCTATCAATGTCCAAGGCTGGAAGCTGAGAGACTCAGAAGTATCTGGCCAGATGCCCCTAACACCCAAGCTCTCCACATCTGCTCCCTTCCACACTGATGGGTGTTGAAGCAAAGTTGGAGCACGAATATTGCCTAAGTCAGATACACTTTCAGATATTCTCTGCTCTGCCAATGGTTCAAGCTCATTTCAGCAGGAATGGCCATAATGCTTTCAGCACAGAACAGGCATGAATGTAAGAACAAGCTGCTGGAGACATGGAAGAAAGTGGGTCTGACCAGCTGAGGAAACACGGCTAGTACTAAGTAGCAGGCTAGGACTGCTTAGGAGAAGGAGGAATTCAAAGAGAGATTGGCCCTGAAAAGACCCCCCGCAGCAAGGGTGTATGAGACAAGGGCTGGACCGCAGGACAGTCTTGAGGACAGAGGTGAAATTAATCCAGACACACACAGAAATCTACAGTATGGAAGCCTACATCTGTGCTGATCCCCCTCGGCTCTTCTCATAGTCAGTGAAGATCTGGCACCTGGGGAATAACGGATCTCAACTGAAACTAGACATCTGAAAGGGGTTAAGTGACTTGCACGCTACAAGTACCTATTGCTCTCAATTAACCTCAAAGGGCTACTGAGATGATTGGCACAAAGCTAAGAGAGATGCAGCTGAAGGAGATGGAGCTGAAAAGAGAGAGGGAAAGGGGAAAATCTGCTAGCTGAATTCTGGGAAATAAAAGTGAAATTCTGCCTCGCTTCATCCATCAGCAATAACAATTCTCTTTTGGTTCACTTTTGAACTCCATGCATACAGAAGAATGAAAGTAGTCTCAATCTCTGAGCTTGCACCCCAGAATTGAGAAAAAAAAAGTTACAAATTTGACATTAAAGTGAGCACATATGGCTGCACATAAGGAACATAAAGTATGTAAGAAGGGAATGTTGAATAAGGAAGTTAGTTTTTCCTATAACCTGTTTTTGGATAGGGACTACCTTTGAAACTGGACCCAAGCAGCACAAAAGGACAGATGAGAAACCAGCACTGAAGTTCCACTGTAATGAAGGGAAAGGGACTGGAGGGGCAAAATATGAAGAATAGATCATTTTAGCAGTACTTTAGGGGGGAAAAAAGTTATTAGAGCACTGACTAACACATTGAAGCATGCAATACACATGAACAAGTTGCAAATATTTCTATAAAAGTCCAGGACTGAAGAACTGTAGTTACATCAGCTATATCAGCTTCTTCATCTGTTTTATGATATCAGTGCCCTGACAGACAACATTATGGGTTTGGTGCATGATAGCCTCCTTTCTAACTTAATTATTCTGACTTTTACAGGGACAAATGGAAGGCTAATTATAGATCTCTCATATGTTTTTGATATTGAACAAATAAGGAAATATTCCAAAGCTTTTCTGGATCACAAAAGTATTCAGGGACCTCAGAGGAAACTTCTATTAATCATATAGTCTCTTACTGATCTTACGGATCATCTTACCGAGCATCTTACGGATGCTCCTAAACAAAAGAATTTTATATTAGAATTTTTGCTTTTTTTCAGCTTTTACTACTACTCTAACAAAAATGGGCATTCCTGGAAACCCAGTTTGGAGCAAGGTAGGTTTAACTTGCACATCTTCTTTTGGTTTCTGCTTGGTTTATTTGCGGGCTGGAGAAAGTTTTTTGTTTGGACTAGCAAGTTTTCTGGTCCATAACTGCTCTATTAAGCAGCTAACGAATATCAAAGTTTCAGAACCACTACAGTAACTCCTTGGCAAGGACGGAGAAGCACTTTCTCTGAGCGAAACACTCAGCAGACCCGGGGGCTGCAAAAAAGTGTGAAACTACGAAGCAGCTCCCGCTGCCCTGTCCTGCCCGTTCCCGTTCCCCGGGCTGTCCGCGCTCCCCTCTCTTTCGGGGNACCCAGTTTGGAGCAAGGTAGGTTTAACTTGCGCATCTTCTTTTGGTTTCTGCTTGGTTTATTTGCGGGCTGGAGAAAGTTTTTTGTTTGGACTAGCAAGTTTTCTGGTCCATAACTGCTCTATTAAGCAGCTAACGAATATCAAAGTTTCAGAACCACTACAGTAACTCCTTGGCAAGGACACTCAGCAGACCCGGGGGCTGCAAGAAAGTGTGAAACTACGAAGCAGTTCCCGCTGCCCTGTCCTGCCCATTCCCGCTCCCCGGGCTGTCCGCGCTCCCGTCCCTTTCGGGGAACACCCCGCTCGCTGCGCTGTTTGGTGGCTCACACGCCGAGCCTGTCGCACAAGAGCTGACAGCGTCGGGACAGCACAGATACCCCTTCGCCAGCTGCTTCTGCCAGCTCAGCTGCCTGAAATTCACCTCCAGCATCTGCCCAGGGTGCGTGGCAGCAACCCCGTGCTAAAGGCAGGCACTCGGGCCAGTTCTTTCCCCGGGGTGATGTTCCTGCACGCTGGATGAGCGGTCTCTCCACAGCGCTGGACATGTCCTCGCGGCCAGGGCCACCCGCGCGTGCCCCGTGGGGCTCGCCCTGCCTACCTCTGCCTCGTGATGAGGTTGATGTAGTGCCTCAGCGCCGAGTAGTATCTGGCCATGTCCTCTGCGGGCGCGTCCTCGCCGGGGCTGTCCGGTTTGGAGGGGTACGCCTCGGCCAGCGTGCCCAGGCACACGAGCAGCGACAGCGCCAAGGTCAGCACCGAGAGCCACAACCTCCTGGTGCGCTGCATCTGCGCGGCCGAGGGCGAGAGGCGCCGTCAGAGCCCGCGCGGGCAGCGCCCCGCGCTCCCCGCCCGCCCCCTCGGGCCACCCCGACGGCCCCGGTTCGGTTCGGCC
>VWPW01017268.1:351916-480980 GCA_013389825.1 Crypturellus undulatus | reverse complement strand
GGACACAGCGGGGGCTCCCGAGCAGCCCGCACGGCCCTGCCCGCTGCCCCGGGCTGCAGCACCGCTCCTGCCTCGCCGTCCCCGGTCCTGCCCTCGGGTGCCCCGGGTCCTGCCCCTGCCGTCCCGGGTCCTGCCCCTGCTGTCCCGGGTCCTGCCCCCGCCGTCCCCGGTCCTGCCCCCGCCGTCCCCAATCCTGCCCTCGCTGTCCCGCGTCCTGCCCTCGGGTACCCCGGGTGCAGCCCCAGTGTCCCAGGAGCACCCTCACCCGTTCCCACTGTGCGAGGGCGGCAGGGGAAGGAGAGCAAGTGCTGGCCCTGCTGTGGCACCCCCTGCACTCTCGCACTGCCTCTCACCCCACCTCGGGCCTGCACCCTCCTATTGCCCAAAGGCCGGCGCTCCCCACCGCCTGCCGCCCAGTTTGGCCCGCTCCTCTGGCACCAAGAGCCCCCCAGGCTAAATCTGCCTAACAGCAGCGCTGCCTGCAAAGGAATGGAGCAAGGAGATGGTTTGGGGCATGCCAAAATCCCAAATCAACACCCAAGGTGAAAGATCACTGCACACTGGTACCAGGAGCAACTCATAGTCTTTCCAGTAGCTCTTCTGAACCAAAGGAACCACAGCTGAATCTGAGGATTTGGTAACTTCTCATAATAGCAGGGATTATTGGGATTAATCTGGCCAAGATCCGAATTCAAGTGTCTCAGGTTTAGCCTAAAGTTGTCCAGGCTTCTTCTGGAGTCATTGGGGAGCGATGGGCCCCAATGAGCGGATCCTTCCTTGAGCACAGCAGATGAGCAGTGACATGCTCTGCTTGCAGCATTGCCAGGTTAGACTGGACACCTGATTTCCAGGGCAATTGATAAGATGAATCCCATCCAAACAAAGTTTTGGAATCAGTTGGTGAGTTTGGCTGAATTGAAAACATTCATACGTATTAGTAAAATTAAGTTAATTCTTTAGAAGCAGGTAATTTGATTAGCATCTTGATGACCAATGACTAATTCCTGTTGGAATGACAAATCATGACTCTGATCGTATCTTATTTTTCCTCTAATTTGAAAGTAGAATGAAAAAACATCCAAGTAAGAACATTAGGCATACCGACAGAAAGCTCTAAAACATATTCCAAAATTGCATTATACACATACTGTTATAAATGGAGTTATGAATCGTTATTGTTATATGCAATGATTTTTTAATAATAATCCAGCATATACTGAAAAAAAACCTCTAGCCACAGCAAAATCAAAAATCACTCTTGTCATTCCAAAGATATAACCTTAACTTTGCCCAAGATCCCTGCAAATGCCTGGCCCTTGCAGCACGTTGGAAGCCACTGAGTGGTGCCCATTTCCAATAGTGGATGCAGAGACAATCCTGGGGTGCTTCATGGCAAGAGAAATGCTGAAATCTTCCTGATTCAATTGCATATTGACCACAGACCTTATGGTGGGATTGCAGCCTGCCTTTAGCACATGCTGAGGGAAGGATTTCAATGTTCTCTTCCAACTCATTCTCCCCAGCATAGCCATGCATAGCATGGGGCTCCTAATTGCAGCACACCTATGGGTAGGGTGACGCTGCACCCTACAAAGTGGCCCCAGCAGCCTCTTATACCTTCAGGCATGTTGCTCATGGCAGTCTGGCACCCAAGTGTTCACCCTGTCCCACTGACACTACGGGAGCATCAGCTGGGTAGGGGACAGTGAGAGCACTGGACCAGGATCACCCAGGAAAGGTGCCACAGTGACAGCACGACCAGCTAAAACCTTTTCCAGGAACTAGCAGAACCAGAGGCAACTTTCTGGCCTTTTCACTGTTCACCATTGAGAGCTGGGGTTGCTTCTGTCCCAAGAGCACCGTTATGAACAGAATGGCAAACAGAACAAGATGCACTTGAAGTCCAGCATCTATACACTTGCTTGAGGTATAAGGAGGCAACAGCCCTCCCTCTGCCACATGTACATTTGCAGTGCTTGACATGGGAGCGAGCTGCTGCTCTCGGCACCGAGCAGCAGCAGCCACCATCCCCTGCCCAGTCTGCTGAGCATCTCCTGAGACGTCACGAGAGCCGCTGCTTTGCTGCTGACACGATACAGGCAGCGAGCTGCTTCCTCCGAGGTAACGGTTAATGAATCACTTCTGCTAAGTCCTTGTAAAAAACACAGGATGAGGAGTGGCAGCTTCTCACAGAAATAAGATCCCGACTGCACTAGAAGTCAGCCTGTTCCACGATGTGAAGAGGCGTGAGGAAACCCTTCTCCTGTGGCAGGAGGACTCAAACTGGCCTTCCCTATGAGACGATGGGCAGGTCCTGGGGCTGTCTGCAGGGGTCTGGGGAGAGGATTTCTTCCCAGTGGCGAGATGACCTCTGTCAACTAATCCACTGTGTCTTCTTACCACTGAATGAAACCGCATCTCCTGGCTTCTGCTGAGTTTGGACTCACGCCCCAGCTCTGAGAAGCCAAGGGCTCATGTGATGTCAAACCTTGAAACTGTTGCTGCTCCATCAAAATAACACTTCCTTTTTATAAGTCCCAGAATTTCATTTAGGATATGTAAAAAGCTTGAATCCAAATGTTTAAGCTCTTTGAAAGGAAATTTGTCAGTGGGATGCAATGACTTGGGAGGAAATTATTCTGATGTTAATTTTTGCTGTTGCTTTAGATGGCAAGAAAAGAGTTCGGAGATTCCTCGCAAAGACTCTGCATCTGGAAAGACACCTTGATTTCTGCCATACCTATTTTTGTAGCAGTATTAGGCATATGCTCAGCATTAGATGTGTGTGATTGTGTCCCATTTTATCATGAAATGTTAAGCATAAACCTTAAAGCTTTCTTGAATACAGACACTTTGGTGCTTGGAGCAATTCTGTCATTTATTACTAAAAGTTCTGCTCTTTTCTTATATGTTTTGAAACACTGAAAATCCATACAGGCTCATCCAATTCCTACCATAAAACATGTATTAAGCTTAAATAAGTAAGATAAAAGATTCTTTGGATCTATAACCTATTCATCAGCACAATCCCAATGCAACAAATATTGGCTTTTTTAAATTGATGAAACAAACCCTGTACCTATAGCTAACATATGTAGGCTCCTGCCTAATTTGATTTTTCAGCAAGAGACTGTCTCTGGGTCCCATTGATCTTAATGGCAATTGGCAATTTTTTTTTCCGGAGTCCAGCTCTTCTACAGCTCTGAAGAGACCCACTTGGGATTACTCCATGAGGATGCTTGCCCAGCACTGCTGTTTTTTCACAAAGCTGGAAAGTATTTGTGTCCCGCGAAATGGCAGAACAGCTTTTTCCACAAGCATCTTTCGGACATGGTGGAAAGGTGAGCAAGAGGAAGGTGAGTGTAGCTGGAAAGAAATGAGTAGGAAAGCTAATGATGGACTATGGGAAGAACTGGATGGAGTTAAAAAGATTTGTTTTCCCCAAATATTTACGTTCTCAGAGGTGCAGGGACATTTCTTCTCTGCTCTGATCTGGAGAAATCTGGCATGACCTGGCCTCTCCACAGGGAGCAAGCTCAGTATGCGTGCAGAGCCACCACAACCACCTCCATCAGCCCTGGGTTTGCAGATGTGCTACTCCCAGCACTACAGCCAAGCAATCAGGGGCTTTAACAGTGCGTACAAAGAGAAGTACAGGAGTTTCAAAGCCTTGAGTAGGTATCAGTGTGAGGTACAGCACTGCAGGAAAAAAAAAGTGAAAAGGAACACAAGAATCAATTTTTAATCTATGTTTTAGTGTCATGACATTTAGAGATTCAATAGAAAGCTGTTTAGCCGACAAATTTCAGAGCACGTTAAGAACACGAGTGCTTCCAAGAGATCAACGTATTCCAAGTAAGATAATGCTCCTTTGCAAGCAGCATAAATATAGAAAAAAAAGAGTTATTTATTAATGATAATATATATGACTACATTAAACAGGGTGTATGAGATATTTGTCTGGATTAAACTAAAATATAGTGTGATTAAGTTTGGATAGAATATTATTCATAGCACGTTTTCCATGGTAGGCACTGAATTAAACCTTTTTTGTGTGTTATTATAAATACGTATAATGTAATTTTCACATTGAAACGAAGAGAAGTTACATGCATCAGTGATCCTTAACTAACATTGCATAAGAGCTCATTAACAGCGCTTGTTTTATATGCAAGAAAAAGATACTCCTGTTATCGCAAGGCAAGTTTTACGAGCAGGCCTCCCAGTGCAAGAGAGTACATTTATGAGATCCTAGAGACCTGGAAATGGCAGATATTATCAGCTGATGCTGCCTGTGCTCTTGCAGTTAAAATGTCTCACTAAAGATTTCCATACCTGAGCAAACCTTCCAGAAATGTTGAATCTTTAGGACTAAAAGTTCAGTCAGATAAGCACTGTATAATTATTCAGTAGTCACATGAATTTATCTGAACCTATTTGGACAGAAAATTGGGCTGCTAATCTCACAAAATCAGTCTCTCACACACTTTCCAGTATTGCTGATTTCAGTCTGCTTAGAAATGCTTTCAGAAAAGCTGCTTATTGTACTCTGATTCATCATAGCAATACCTACATTTCCAAACTTTTATGGTTCCTTTTCAGTAGTTTTATTTGCCTAACAATGTACACACCAGTAAGTGCTGAACAGGATAGTCTGTAATCCTAAAGTGGTGGCTTATTCCTATCATCTGCTTAATACTAATATATTTTTTGAGATGCATCCATGTGAATTCAGCAGATGTGCAAATAACTCACCAAAAAATAGAGCTCTGGCTAAATACAACCTATATGAAAACATAAAAAAGAAACCCTATGCAAGCAAACCAAAGGCCCATCAAGCTTGTCTGCAACAGCATCAAAGAGCAGATGTGAATAGGGTAAGAGTGTTGAACTATTACTCCAGGAAACTTTCCCAGCCTCTAGAAAAAAATGTAGTAGGATCTTTTGCATATAGCAGCAAATGCACCGCCAGCCTCCTGTGGTGAAGAGCCACACATTGTGTTGGGAACCACCTATATGGTTTCTCTCCAGTTGAACTTGTGATCTGTGCTTATTCAAGCCAGCCTCAAGAGCCAAGTGGCCAGAGATAGCACCGTGCTTAGTCTAGTTGGAAGAGCCAGGTCTTACGATACTGAGGCCCAGGTTTCAGGTCTACCTCTGATCAGCTCTCTGGTCAAAACTCTTGTAGCTCTCTCCTGCACCTGCCATGTCCCTTCTTCCTCCCCCACCTCCAGCTACCACAGCTGCTGAGCCCTAAAATGCCAGCCCCACATCTCCCATTCTCTGGTAGGGAGAGAAAAGGCATTGCCCCTGGAGCAGAGCTGTCTCTTTCTGGCGGTAGGCAAAGGACTCTGTTAGAACTAGTCAGCTGTGAGTTGCCGACCCAAGATTGAATACAAATAAGTATTATAGTATGATAAGTGATATTGTTCATATCTTTATAGCAAATGACGTGCAAGCATTTAGCTCACAGTCACAGCAACATGTAACTGGAAATCGGAAAAATAAAATCTCATGGAATCTTAAAATGATTTTTCATTTGAAAATACAGCCAAAGAGACTTTTGAAATGTTGCAGCAAGATCAGAAGAGCATCAAGAGCATACACGGTACAGTGCCTGGCTTTGACAGCAACACAGTGATACTCAAATGAGCAACAAGAATAAAAGTAACATTTGCAACTGTAATGACATTTGTTTTGCCCTATACCCTCTCCCCTTTTTACCTCCTCCAGGACAACAGTGAAACACAGATGGGTTAGAAGCCATGAGAGATCAGAAAACTACCTCTAGCAACATGTCCACAGTTGAGACCAAAGTCTAGAAGATATAAAGCAAAGTAATCCAAAAAAGTGTTCATATCAGAAATAAACATTTTCTGCAATATGGAAGAAGGTGATTTTTCATTAGCATAAAGGGAGGAAGTTGGCCAAGTTGTTTCTCCTTAAAGACAACCCAAATTACTGGAATTAAACATTCACTTCCACAGCGTTATGTCTTGACTTCAGTCCTGTTAGGACAGGAAATGGAAGAAAGAGGAAAAGTGAGAAAAGTCTGAACAGGCTCCACCACAGGAGTCTGCTGAGCTGACTCTGCCGGAAAATGAAACAATAAAGACTTGCCTGAAACGCAGGAGATATCAGAGGTTGATGGGATTGTGCCAAGAACTGAAGAAGTTCGATCACATTCATATAGAGAATTGTCGCATGTCTTACCTGCAGGGAGTAAATCAGAGAGGCAGATATAAGGAAGACATCTGCAGGGGCTTGTAAAAAAACCTGCTATGTGTGTTCATTAGTAAAACATCTGCTCTTACTGACACATGCACAGAAATGAATTCATCTACATCCAAGACACTGGGGCTGGAAGATGTTTCAATGCCTAAAATGTGGATATTATATAGAAAAAAAATGTCTTCTACCAAAGCAGATTTAAAGCTCAGGTGTAGAATCATATTCACTTATTGTCCTACAACATCAACAAATCTAAGAGAACGTTAACTTCAACCTGGCTGATTTCATAATTTTAAATGTGTTGAATACTTTTTTACTTGTCATGGCATGTAACACAGGAAACCTTCAGCACCAAAGTTGCAGCACCTATAAAAGCAGATCTAAACTTGGAGACAAGGGTGACAGATTGATTAACTGAATGGCAATAAAGGATAGGATTTACCTCTGCTATTTTTGGCTGCTGTTAGTGTAGGTTTCTGCTTCAAGAAGCTGTCCGGGCTCCCTCTTTCTCTGTGGTCAAAAGGGAGCAGCTGACACCAGCCGAGCAATTCACCTCATTCTCAATAGGTGCCTGCAACAAGTGGGACCCCTCTGGGAGGGGCTTCTCTCTCCCTATTCTCTTAAAATATAGCGAACATGGACCACCCATCTGGGTATAGTCAAAAGAACTGAAGAAGAAGATACATATTGGTGAAAGGAAATCCTTACCCAAAAAAGAAGTCTTGGATGCCGCAAAAGATGGCAGTTGTCTGTAACAGAGGGATTTTTTTCCTTGCAGTCTGACCTGCACATCTGAAATAATGAACAGGCCTAGGACTTTGGGTAGCATCATACATACAGTATTATCTCACAGAATCAGGAACAAGTGATTCTGTGGAACATGGAAATGTCTTGATACTCTCCTAAAGAAAAGACCAAATAGTCCTAATATCCATAGTTTGACTGAGTCTTAGCTAATGCCTTTTCATTTTCACTCAGATATAGAGTCCTTCCTAAATTGATGAGTTCCATCAGATAAATTCCATGTCCGCCATTAATTCAAAAACTCTGGCAACAGGAAAAGGAGACTTATCCAGCCATTTTTTTTTCTTCTCCTGGCTGGTTCCCCCAGTCTGGGGCAGCAGAGCACAACAGCTTTAACAGTAAAGGAAGGTTTATTTTGTATGTGGCAAATATAATAAAAATACGCATCATAAACTCTACAGTTTTGAAACATATCTCCTCTAAAATGTAATTACAGTGTTAAAACTTATTACTGTATCTCTTATTTTAATTCTTGTAATTTCTTCCTAATCCATTCACACAACCTTTTGGCAGGCATCAAAGTCTTGGTAAAGTTAGTCAAAAGGCGTCTTCAACAAATATAATTGAGAACAGACTCTACCTCATACAAGTCCATTTACTTTTTCATTCCTTTGCCTGTGTTTTGACAATATGCTATTAATTAGCAATTAATAGCAATAGCAATTAATTTCATAACTTATTTTCTTAGAATTAACAGTGATATTTTTTATGCAACTAAAAGTAATCATGCAAGAGTTGATATAGTTCTCCTCAGCCTACTGCTACTTTGCCTGTAGACCCTCATTTGTTAAATGTTGCCTGTTCAGAGAATGCATAGGTCAGTATAGAGTTCGTCATTTCATAATCATGATGACTATATTTGATGTTGAGATCTTGTGGAAATGCCTTTCTTTCTACACTCTCCCTTGAGAGACAGAACAGACTTAAATAGTCTTGGCTCCATCTATGCATTACTCTAACTTCCACCCAAAGTAGGTAAAGACAAAGGGCTTTATGAAACCAGTAAGACTTGAACGGGAGCCAAATGCTGGGAAGTATCGCTGCGGGTAGGATGAAGGAATACACTGCAGGCTAGCAGCCAAAGGTGGCCTGCTGCCAGCCTGCTGCGAGTACAACAGCGGGGCTCTGCTGATAGCTGGAGCTGGTCTGCCGAGGAGACAGCAGATTGCGGATGACCCTTCAAGCAGAATCTCTGTGGGAGAATATTTTGATTCAGCTTTTAGCTTATTTTCAGCTTTCTGCAAAACAGATTTTTTTGCAAAATTCTGCTTGCTGTGCAAGGTGTCCATCCTTTGGATCTTAAAAGTTTTGGAAGTGACATAGCACTGTTGTTGCTTATATAGTCTTGCTCCTTTGATTCCCATTTGTTGCTCATGTGTGTTTTGAAGCAATTGATGGGATTAAGCTGTATTTTTGCCAGCACTTTGCCTCAGAAAATCCAATGATTTCCTGGCCATCTGGCAACGATGGAGATGATCACATCATTGCTAAAGAGCTAGTGCTCATTCACAACAGAAGTGTTGACACAAAACTCACAGCCTTTACACACAGATTAAGCAACCATTAGTCAAATAAATCTCACTGGAAATCAGTATTCTTCAGTGGTTCTTACTGAAATCTGTTCCTTTCCAGCATAACAAGAGAGACTGGAGGGAAGACCTCCAGGATACCAACAACCTGATTTTTCTAAGATTGTTGTGTTCACAATATTTGTCTTCAACCATAAAGTGAAATTATCTCTGTGTGTATACCTATATCCGGGCATAAAAATACAAAGCCTTGGAAAGAACTTGCTAAACTTGTGAGTATTTACACACAACCATATGTTCAAATCCTACTGATAAAAAATTGCTCTCAAGAAGCAAAATCTGAACAGTGCAGTATAATTTCCCAAACTTTATTCATTTGTTCCACAGAAAACTTGGCAAATCTTTGTAAAACTACTCAGTATTTCTCCAGTTGTAAGAAATGTTATGTTTACTGATATTGATATGTTGCAAAGATTTTCTGGCATTTCTTTGGATGACTATTCTACTCTTAGCTGCTCAGAGAATAGTGGAGGTTCCATATTTTCCAGAAGTTCCCAGAAGACATTTCTTTTTTGCCAAGTAGGGGGAAGTCACATTCAAAAGAGGAACTAGCAGTTAAAGCTGTTAGATCAAACTAATCCCTACCTTAATATTCTCAAATTCAGCAGTGCTCCTGAATTGTGATGGATTCACCACTGTGATGAACTGTTATTTCTGTGTTTAGTGTGACACAGAACTATTATAAAACTACTTTTGCATTTTTATGATAATATAATAATGCGGATTTATACTCTCAACTGTTTTCATAGTAAAGGTAACAGCGATACATAGGCAAAAGGCAAATATCTTCCCCAAACCCAATCAGACACAGGAAAATCACAGGGTTATAGCTTTTCTTGGGGCTAGAGCTGCTGCATGGGTCTCCCAGGTTGCTTTGTGCTTCCCTGCACCCAAACTGTCAATTGCATCAGGATCCCATGGCATCTCTTTGCTGTCCCTCCTGACAAAGACTACTAATTTATCTGCCATCAAGGTTGTATAATTATTAGTGGAAATAATTTTAAATATGGTGTTACAGGACATGGTAGCCTGTTTAATTACCTCACGGCTAGCTGCTCAGCTCACTACAGGCAGGACTCATCAACAGTGTTTAAAGCACAGCCTCAAATATATTTTCGGCTTTAACTTAGTGGTTAACTAGGTTTGAAACCAATGTTTTCCACATGTTTCTGTCTTCAGAACATCTTAATATGCCCATCCTGCAATGAGAAAGATCATAAAAATATTATCATAGAAAACAAACTAAAAGGAGACCCACAGAACCCTGATTGCCCACTTGGACATATGTTCTGGAACAGCTGAATTTACAAAATAGGTCCCTTTCTAGGGAGCTTGAAGAAGAGCAGGATAACCTAAACCCCAGTAACCACTGAGGATGATCCTTCCAAAGTGGGATTATCATTACAACATAGCATCACCATATCAGTGGGATGTTTTTAGTCCTGTGCAATGTTTAGGGACAAATTATTCCTTTGAGGGACTCCCAACGCCTCATTAATCAGCTGCTTTGCAAGCTGATATGGTGCAGCCGTATTACTAGTCAGCATTTAACTGAGACCTAAGGAGGTCAATAAGCAGCAGCCTTCAAAAGAAATGTCGTGCCTTCTGCAGGGATCCGCTAAGCGTGCCCTGCTACACCAGTTCTCCACGGTAGAGAAATGCTGTGCGCAACATCTGTGCCGGCAGCTGTGTGAATGCATGAGCCTCTCAGAGCCATGCAGCCTGGAGACAACCAGCTACAGGAAGAAACGCCTTGGTCCCAAAGGAATTGCCCTGCACTAGAATGCAGTAAAAGCTCTTTGTATGAATGGATTTAATGCAATATAGAAGGTGGTATCAAAGGAATTGAACATTTCCTTTCTTGTCGAGGGCAGCAGGATGAATGTCCATTCACAAGGTGGAAGAAATTTTTCTGACACATGAGAGGAGGCGCAGATTCCAATCCTTGCTCCAGGGGATGGTGCATACTGGTTATACTAGAATATATATGATGCTAAGAGTTTAAAAAAGCGTGTAAGAGCTAGAGTACCCCTAGAGAGTTCCTCTCCTAGGGGTCTGAGAAGTCAAATTCTTTTGTTTCTTTCATCGTTTCTCTTCCACTCTCTTCTGAACTGGGGCCCAAACCTAGAAATTTGGTCATTTTAGTCCCTTTGAAGGGAGTGTATTGAGTGTACTCCAGCTGTGCCCACTTTCCAGAGTTCAGGAGGAGTTTAATCACCTCCCTAACCAAACAGCAATCGCTCCAAATAACACGGGAGCCTGATGAGCACTCACAAGTCTGCTGCTCTCTTGTATTTGAAAGTGGAGCCACCAATTGACTTTGAGTGCCTTCAGCCCTGCTGCTGAATCACAGCTCTCTGAATCTTGCCCAATGGCTTAGGCAGCCACATCTCACCTAAATTCCAGGCTAGGTGGAACCGAGGCAGTATGACCTGCCTTATTTCAGTCTGCTATACTAAAATTACATCTAAGATCAGCATGGACTTCAAGATGAGATTGTGTTGCTTTTCTCTGTGAACATGAACACTGAAGAGCTAAAATCACTTCAAATGAGAAGCCTCATCTATGTAGCTATGAGGAGAGTTCTGCAATTTCCCCGTAATTTCAGCTTTCTAGGGGAACCGGGCTCACATTGTAGCAAGGCCAGTGTAAGAGTTGGATCTATCAGTGATTTCAGTATTTCACTCAGCTGGCTTCAGCAGTGCTGATAAATGTGCGCTTGCTCTTATCAAAAATACATTTCCGTATGGAGGAAATTGTGTCCACTAAATGAAAAAAAATTGCTATTGCAGAGCATGCTGTACAGAGATTATCCTCCTATGGAAGGTGTTCCGATGTCAGTCTTACATCATTTTATATGAACTACACATTTTGCAAGTGTTTAAAAACCATCATACATGCCATCATAATGGTTTAAAATATTATTATAAAACACAGTAGAAAAAAAGATCTATGTGACAGAATAAAAATAATTTTCTTCCCGTTATGTTCTGGGATATTGAGCTGCAGCACGCGAGATAGTATCCCAAAGCACCCTTTCCCAAGCCCTGGTCTCATGTAATCAATCACCAGGATCTGGCTCAGCTTTTCTTCTTTTCCTTTTTTGTTGTGTCTCTAGTCATTTGTGACTCCATTTAAAAACCCAAACTTTTCTTATCATTCTAAAACAGTTTAGCATGTTTGCATTTTATTCTTGAAACTAAAACAGTAGTTGCGTCATTTTTCCAGCCAAGAACTGATATTAAAAAACATCTGCCTGTGTGAGTACCTGGAAGCAGTCCTCAGGAAGGGGTTATCTTCACTGGGGTTTGGCTGATTTAGCCTTAAGAAAAGTATAACAGCCCTTACAGAAGTGCTCCACAAGGCGTTGATGAACCTGCTCCTGGAAAGGGGATAGACTGCATAATGGCAGTATGAGTGGCCACATCTATTAGTAAATAAAGTGATCCAGGAGGTGTTTTCTGACCTTCAAGCCAAGAGAACAGAATGGTTGATCTGCTTTCTCATCCTTAAAACAGCATTGTTCAAATAGCTTCTTCTTTTTCTGGTAGTCTCTGATAGTTGCCCTATGTGCTTGGAGGCCTACAGTTTATACCATTCTTGTTTTTTATTTCATTTATTTTCTTTACTTATTCATTGGGATTATTTTTTAAGGAAGTTACTAGCCCTCATAGTGTCCAAACCACTTGGGTTTAAGTGGATCGATAGGAAAAATGTGAAAGATCATTTGGCGATCATTGTGTGAACAAAAATGAGCAATTTGTCCAATTCATTCTTCTTAATATGAAGAAAGATTGAAGCCTATCATTAATAAGGCTAGCAAGTCAGAAGGACACTTAAATTCTATAAATGGAAACAGAAATTCTAAAATTGTCAAAAATAATCCAGAAAAGACTTTAGTGTTCAATAAATAGTCATATATATTTGGCCAAGGATCAGAGCATATGATCATTTCAGAAGGAAATTTTGAAACAATTTTGATTTTAACACCACATCAGAACGGTATCAAATAAATAGTTTTAGATAGGTTTATATTAATAAGTCTCAAAACTTAGGTATGAGGGCTTAAAAGGAGGTAGGTGAATCAACCAGTGTTGATTTCTCTATAACTTTTTTAATATCAAAGGGGTTCTAGAGGACAAGAGGAAGTACTGATACACTAATATTAAAAATAATAATTTTATTATTTATAAAATATTTATTTATAATATAATTATTTATTTATAAAATAAATAAAAATATTTATAAAATATGTATAGAGAGAATGACAGCTGCACACCTCAGGTAATTACAAGGTTGTCAGACTAACATCAATCCCAGGCAAAATAAAAGAATGGCTGGTAGAGGACTTAATTACTACAGAGTAAAAGGGAAGCGGTATAATTATTGTCGCTCAGCAGGGATTTTTTGGCAAGCATATCTATCTTGTTAAACTAACTTGCTTTTTTTTTGTACTGAGATAGCAATTACCATAGGTAATATCATATCCTATTAAGGTTTTAATCCGAATTTACGAATTAAGGTTTTAATCCAAGATGCCAAAGGAAGCATAAGGTCACCACTGATGCAAGCTGTAGATGACACAAAGTTGGGTGTGAAGCATATAATGAAGATGAGAGGAGGCTGAGGCAACAGGTGATATGTGATGCATCAAAGGTGATGTACAATGGTACTGCAACTCAAAAACACACACACACTCTCTCTCACACACACAGAAGCAAGCAGGGAGGCATATAAAGCAGGGAACATAAAAGCAAACATTTAATGCTGAGTCAAATTTTATCATTTGGCAGGATGGATGGAAAGAAGCAATATGGTATGAAAACTATCTAGTGCTCTATGTCTAGAAACAAGGAAGGAGGGCATCCCTGCAGCATAGGGATGCAGTTTTGAGGAAGAGTGTCCCTAAGAATATGAGCTCTTACCCCGCTATGAACATATCAACCAGGAAGGAACATTCCCTGGAAAGAATATGAATTCTTAGCTCAGTTCTGTGGCCAAAAGAAGAACCTCAGGTGGCCTAAATGGTGTTGGTCTAACTGTTGAACTGATCATTGATAAAACCACTAGAATGGAAAAAGTCATGTCCTTCTCTGGTATCAGACTTCGGAAAGGACATTGATAAACTGGGAAAGATCAAGGCAGTACTGAGAATGGTTAAAGAACTAGAAAAAACACCTGCTAGGGGCAGACTGCAGGAATTCAATCTATTTAGTTAATGAAAAAAAAAAAGGTTAAAAGGTAATTTGATGAGTTTGTAAGTATCTATGATAGTTAGAACTTTGATAATTGGTTCTTCACCCAATAAAGAAAAACAAGTCTGTGAAAGTTAAGGTTGGAGATACTTACAATAGCACTAAAGTGAAAGAAAAAAAATGCTTTTGGTGGAAAATGGTCCAAGAAGCACTTTTTTCCAGCAAGGATTTTTTTTTAATAACATTGAGCACTTCTAAAAGCTAGTATAAACAAAGAGCCACTTAGGAGAGCATGTGGTAGACAAGAGGTGAGAGGGTTAGACCTCCTTCCATCCTTTTACTGAGGGGAGCTGGCATGGAGATATCTTCCTGAATCTGAGAGTCCCCAAAACAAATCAGAGGCAAAAGCTGCCCCTTGTCTCAGCAATGCTGACACCAAAGCTTACTGAGCTGGAGCACCCAGTGCTACACCAGCAGAAGGTTAGTGGAAGAGCCAGCCTTGCTCCTGTATAAACTGCAAGGCACCAGACACCCTACCAGCCCAATGAGGCAGGAATAGCATAGTGGGGAAAGGGACGAGGCTGTAGAAAAGGATCCAATAATTTCTCTTTTTAAGAGACCACAAGACCCAGAGACCATTTAGCTCTCCTTGGAAACTGGTGCTACAGTCATGCATCCTTACAAGAGTGGTGGATTCTGCACAGAGCTCCTTCCATCGTGTGTCGTTATTGCCAACACTATGCTTGTGGAACAGGTATAGGAGGAAACAAAAATGCTGCTAGCCATGTGAGAACAGCATGTAGCAGATAAGCAAAAAGGAAGACATCAAAACCCTTCCATAAATCACTAAAATTTTTTTATACCTATCATCAAGAGTACTAAAAATACAAGATGATGCTTGTAGAAGGGGTGTGGACATGGGAGTCAGAGGAAGAGAAGCCAAAAGCAGTAACAAGAGACTTTTTATTAATAGAAGCAGTTTGTAATAAAAGAAAAAAATCATAGCTAGGACTGGGCTGTATATCATATAATTCAAGATTTAATCTGTCTACCAACTTCCATTGCAAAACAATAGGTGAATTCTAAATTATTAAATCGAGGAAAAAATTACCTGCCACCCACTGTTTCCTGCATTTCTGTAGTTCAAACCTTCACAATACTTGCACAGCACTTAAATTTGAGTCATGTGTTTTCAGTTTACCTCAGACCAAGCTCTTCATCTCCTTGAATTCTCCATAGATTTGAGGTTGGAGTGAGAATGACATAGACGATTCCTTGCTGTTTACAATGTCAAATGCAAAACGAACAGGAAAGAGACACAATCCCTGCCAGATCTTGTACACAGGGATCTTGCAGGCTGGCTTGGTTCATGCAGGTTCAACTCAATCCCTTTTTTTTTTGTAAGTGTTGGATATCCAAATCCAGCTGAGAAATATCACTGGAATTACACTAAGGACCATCCAGATTTGTTATATCTTACGTCTGTTGTATTTCTCTTGTTCACCTCCCTGGTTGGTTTTGTCATGCAACAAGTGAGTACACAGAATAGAAAGCACCAACAAAAATATTTTAGGAGGAATATTTGGATTTTTTTTTGCCCAACTCTGGAAATCTTTTTGCCATACATAGCAGATATGCTTCTCTGCAGTCAACACTATGAAAGCCAAATAGTTTGGGCTTTTATAAAGCCTTCAGTGCATGAGCACAATCCAGTTATGCTTTTAACTAGAGGAAATTTGGTTCAAGCTGATGAATTCTTTCTGCAGATCGATTAAGCCTTTCCCTGCTCCAGCCTTTGCTGCCACAGTGCTCAGCCAAATGGATCATCTCAGCAAGAAAGAAACAAGAATTCAACAAATTCTGAGTAGAAGCAATTAAAATTATCACATAAAAGCAAAGTCCCAGCTTTAGTTATTAAATCTACCTACACTTCCCCTTGACTTGCACATTGCATTTGTGTATGTGTATATATATACTTCTTAACCCAAACAGGGTAAAATTTCTACCAGGTTTTTAAAGACATCATGGTTCACTCTGGTACCCGAGATGGTTCTCTAGGACTTTTTGAATTCTTTTTTCATGCCTTTACTCTCTTTGTTTTTGACCAATAAGAAAAATAAATTATTTTCACTTCATTTTCTTTCTTATTTATGCATTTAATAGAAAGGCACTGCATTTTTTTGTAGTCCAATCAAGGATATAAATTACCTCCAGGCTGAGAATTTTACAAAATCAATTAAGGAATAATTATTTTTTGACTAATAGTACTGTCTCTTAAATGCTTAAGGCAGGGATAAGAAAGGCTAGGATATTTAAGGAAGTGATTGATTTCCTTAGTGTTAGCTAGTAATTTGAAGGTGTGCTTTAGCTCCTTCATAATTTGGACAGCTTTGTTAATGCTCTGAGAGGCTGAGAACTGATTTTGCTCTACATACTGGATTATTCTCTTAGAATAAATTCAATCCTTGGTCTCAATTCTCTTAAATTCTGGAATAATTTCTCTGTCAATGTCTTTTCTAGACTAAAAGTACCAATAATCTCTCTGAATAAAGCAAATATTTGAAACAGGTAAGGAACTTCCCATTTTTATTCTGGTCTTGTATCAGAGAAATCTCCTAGTTTCATTTCAGTAGGCATTAGCCAAGCCTTCTCCCTAAAGTTTGAGTAAGCAAGTCATTTTAAATAAATTATAACTTTTAGATCTCTTGCTAGATAAATATTGAGGAGCTAAAGTAGATAAAACTATAATCTCCCTATAGAAGAAATATCTCTGCTTCTATTATCTCTACTGAGCTTTCCCATGGCAATGCCAGTATGGGCATCCCCATTACTCACGTGGTTGAAAGCAACTCTGAACTGGTTACCATTGTAGATTTCAGAGACTATATCATCAAAAAAATAGGGTAGTGAGTGCATGGACAGTCCATCAATAAAGCCATTACAATAAGTTACCTAACTGATTCTGCGAAATTGTATTCAAATATTTCAGCAGGACTCTTCCCAACCATAATGACTGTAAAAAAAACAACAGTGAAGTACTACCCACTTGTAAATGCTGATTATGTCCTGGGGTTTTCAACAGAGGCTTTTTCCTTATTTACCTTATTATCACAAAATTGGGCAGAGATAGTTAATATAATGCACACACAAAAATTAGATCTTGCATGGAGCAAGTACTTTCCTTCTTCATTTATAGATTTATCAGGGATAACATTAAGCAATTGCATGTTAAGGCAGAGTGAGGCGTAACTGAATGCATTTTCTCTCATGTTGTGCATTGATTTATATAACAAAGATATGAAGAATAGATTTTTAATGAAACAAAAATAATAAACTCTTTGTTAACATCCTAAAGCCTCTGGTAAGCATAGCAGCATATATGCACCTGTCCAGATTTTCTGCTTTTATTTTTTTTTCCCCTCCTCATAGCTTGGACACCTATGTAGTTAAGAAATAGTTTGAAAAATAGCAGCTCCTTCAAAAAATCTCTTTCCAGGACATAGAGCTGTTTATGCTATAGCAATGTTTATCCACATAGCATACAGTGCAGCACATACAGTGCAGGGGCAGCACCATCCAGCAATCTATCTGCAAGACAAATGAGGGCATGGCTGTGGTTCTGAACATCCAGGCATCCTTAGTTCACAGCATTACAGAATGATTACGGATGGAAGGGACCTCTAGAGATCATCTAGATCTCTAGATGATCCCTGCGCAAGCAGGGACATGGCACAGGATCGCATCCAGGCAGGTTTGGGAGATCTCCAAAGAAGGAGAAACCATAGTCCCTCTGGGCAGCCTTTTCCAGTGCTCTGTCACCCTCAGAGTAAACAATTTCTTCCTCATATGGAGATGAAACTTCCTGTCTTTCAATTTGTACCCATCACCCTTTGTTCCATTGCTGGCCACCACCAAGAAGAGTTTGGTCCCATCCTCTTTATATCCTCCCCTCAGGTATTTGTACATATTGATAAGATCCCCTCTCAGTCTTCTCTTCTCCAGGCTAAGCAGGCCTCTCTACCTTGAAGTATCTTCAGTGTTTCCTGCTGGCCTTCAGAAGCAGTCTACAGAGAACAGAGGGGAGGTGGGTTTGATGATTTTTGCTTGATCTTGCTCTCAGCTGTCTTCTAAAGAGGCTCTGTGTTCTCTTGGAGCAACATACAGGCTTGGATGTTATTCACCATGGGCACCATAGGCTTCCCACATGCTTTCTTCCCTAGATTGAATGTTACCCTTTTAATAAACTTCTTAATGAAAATAGTTGGGTTCCAGGGTTGCAGCTGTTAATCTTTTTGGACAGGACAGATATGCTTTCAGATACAAGTTCCTAACTTGTATTTCTGTTGATTTTTCACCAACTGTTTGATGGATAGTAGCCCACTGCACATCCAGTCTCAGCTCAAACAAAGTAGAGAATTACTGTGCTTCAGCAAAGCCCATCGACAAAAGCATGCATGGCCAAATTCTCAGTATGCAAGAAATGCAAGAAAACAAAGAAGCTTGGTCTTAACCAAGCTGCTTCCATTGGGAGCTTTTCGCACTGTTAATTTAGATGTTCCCTAACTACTTACCTTGTCCCCTATCCAACTGCATGGAGAGCAAAACCCTCCAGCCTGAAGACAATCTCCGTGGTACTTGGCCCAAGCTTGACCTTGAGCATGGCCTCTGCTCCCCAAGACAGCCCTTCTGGAGGTCAAACCAGAGATGTAGATGGGAGCAGGAGGTACCAATAGTCGGTTTCTTCAGGCACCAGACAAAATAACTTGTTATGTAAAGGAGGAAGTAAAGTTCACCCTCATAGGGCTGCCATAGTTTATCTTTCCTTCCTCCTAACTCGAGAAAAGAGGGCTGAGAGGAAAGAGATCCCACAACTGGGACACGATAGGTTGTGTCTGTGCATCAGTGAGCAACAAATAGACACTTTCCTCCTTCGGACAGGGATTCACTTACTCTGACTTGTACTGGGAGTCCCCACGGGATAAAATGATCGTTTGAAAGGGAGTCTCAAGTGCCCTACCAGAGGTGGGGTGTATGGGGACTTTCCTGAGCTATCTCTTTCTGCCTTTTTCAGCCCAGTCTACCGAATCCTGATCTCTCCCATCTTTAGCCACATCGACTTACTTCTCCGCATATTGAGAATGATCTCATTTTCGTATTTTAAGGAAAGATCCAATTTCTCATGCACTTCTTATTGCTTCTGTGTAGAAAATTGAAAGAATCTATATACAAGATTCTATACACCAAGTATGCTAACACTCAGATTACTGAGTTTCTTCCTTCCAAAGGAGGAACTGAATTCTTCTTCCAAATATAAATTTAATAGAAAAAGTATTCTGAAGTCCAGGTGATCTGTTATTGAAATTAAATGGTAATGCATTAGGATATGACTATGTCTGTGTTTAAAACATATAGGAAAAAATAGTACATTCTACAGTAAAATGTTCTAGTAAGCTACTAATAAAAAATAAATTAACATAATGTAGCCATTCTAATTTAATAATTTCTGCCTTTATGACATGCACCAGAGTAAGAAAGCCTATTTATTGCTTACACATACACATTTTATATGTATAAATATATTTGACATGAAGTTACATACACAGTTACGTACTGTCCTAACGATTCATATATCAAACAATATTCAAATTATATCTGGCTCCAAAATAAACCCTGCTGGGACACTGAGCAACTAAATGAGTTAATTCAGAACTATTAGTGACCATTTTCAAACAGGAGTTATAGAAATAAGGGAACATGCGTATTCTGTGTGATTAATCGGAACATTTTATCTGCCAATGAAAACCTGCTTTTTAGAATAGCTAATTGGTTCTGCAGCCTCTGTGCATGGTGGGTCTTGGTTAGCTGTGCATTAGCAAAGGGCAATGCACTGACCATGCACAGTCAGACATCATTATTTTCAATCAGACCAGGCGGTTCCTAGGGTAAATTACAAATCCATTGAATATTTCTCTTTGTTGTGTCAGTCGGGGAGTTCAAATATTTGACCCAAACGGAGCCTCTCTTGCTTTCTGGTGTTAAGAGATAAAAAACAAATTGAATTTCTTGTTTGTTTGATGCTCTTTTAGACAAATTACCACCTGCCTTTTTGTTTGGAGAAAGTATTTTTTTTTGGCTTAAGACGAGAATAAAAAAAAAACCCTCTAATAATTCTTCTGTGCATCACCCTACATCTCAAAAAGATATCACTACAAAGGGTTAAAAAAAAAAAAGAAGAAGCCTGGACTAGATTACTTATTTTAAAGAAAATATTGCTCTAATTTAAAACTTCCAACAGAGCACCTCAGAAGCAGATCTGGCTCGGAGGAGGCATGTTTGCCTGCAAAATCTAAGTCTCCAGTTCTGCTTTCAGATATGATTATCCTGGTATTTTGGCACAAGTTGGTAAAATTAAGTGGGAGTATTTGCATGTTTGATCTCTTCCACATAGCAAGGAAGCAGAGGAAATGAAAACATCCTTGAAAGCAGTTCAGGTGACCAGCAAACTTCCTTTTTTCCCTCTGTTTCCCCACCTTTTCTGATTTCCACTCTTAAGAGCAAAGAATATACACAGAGGAAATGAGGAGGGCTTCCTGGGAGAAAAGAAACAACTGAAACCGTCTGTTTATAATACTACCTGTGAAATAAATACATGCTAATAACATGTATTATGTTATGCTATAACATAATAACATGCATTACTATTTTTCCTCAAGTGCACTCTACAATTTTTCAACACTTAGTTTAAAATCTTTACAGATTTTTCATTGAGCCTATCATGTAAACCCCTAAGGGAAAACATTATGATATCAGTCAGATCACCTTGCTTTGCAATCAACAGTCAAGAAATGCCCAAGTGATAGTTTCCACTTGCCAGGCCTAGTGCATGCCAGGCATTTCCTTCATTTCCTTGGATTTCATGCTCAATATAATGGACCCTTCGGTGATTAGGCACTGGGCTGTCAACTAACTTCTGTGCTCCCCAAGGTTCAGGATAGCAGCACACGATGATTACGGTGCTTGAGGGCAGGAAATCTGAACTCTGAATTCATAAACCCAGAATGGACGTCAAATATTGTGCTACTAACGAGTCAGACTGCCTGTGTTGTAGGTACCTTGTCCCAGCCATGTAGGCATCAGAGAAGCACACAGATTTCTTTCTTACACACCCAATGGGAAAAGGTAGAGACTCCTCTGCACACAGCCAGAGCCATCTAAGTCAGGGCTTCAGCTCTCACCACTGGCTCTGTGGAGATGCAGAAATGAAATACCTACATCAGCTCTGCATCCAGGCTGAGACGTCTTCTGCAGAAAGGCACTAATGGAGAAATGAGGTTCTTTTTTAGTTAGTAGCAGCAGGAGTGTCCTGCTGCATTTGTCAGGGAATGACAGGCACTTCGATGACATTTCCCATACCCTGTGTGTTACAGACTTGCAGGCACATTGAGAAAGGATGGAGAGGGCCATGCCATACTCCTCCCATCAAAGCTGGGCTAACATGTACCCAGAATTTAAAAATCACAGACGGGCAAAATGTGACCAGACTGTCACCTAGGAGGGTGCAGAACTGGTGTTTCAAATTCAGCTCTCTGAAAAGGAAGCATCTCCAATTAGTCCATCATGCTGAGTGCACCACCTGGTGCTTTACTACCTCCCTAGCCATAGTCAGGCTAGCACATGTAGTCGGGCTCCTGTGTGTAGTCAGGTGCAGGTCAGATTCCCATTGGCAAAATAAGAGTCCTGGCTCTGTCTCAGAGGACTACTGCAAGGAGGTGAAGAACTGTGAAGCCCTATGAACGTGAGCATTTAGGAGAACATCAGGAGGTGTAAAGCTCTCTCAGTTTCTAGGTTAATCCCCCGCTTCAACCTTTTGTCACTGCTGAGTTCAGGTGGAAATTGTATCATCTGACGTATATTTCCCTTTACAAGATGTTAAATCCATTTGTTCTCACATGGTGGTATCTACATATCTTCAAATTCCCATCTCTACCTCCAATTGCAACATCTATTTTGTGATCAAATTTCTTTCCAGCCTGCAAATCTACCAGGAATTCACAAACGACTATAGCCAAATCAAAGTAATTGCCAGATCTCTCTTAAGGGAAAGGTTTCTTGTTTCCATAGAGCAGGAAGGAATTGTTTAAATGCAAATATTCACTCTCAATAGTACTAGCAGTTAAAACAATGTGGTATTAACACAGTGCCACAAAACTAACAATACAATGGTATTTTTCAAGCAAAAAAGTAGGTAAAAGATGAACAATAAAATTGGGTTTTTAAATTTTCTTCCTAAGTCTAAGTCACGGTTACTGAAATTAATCCGTTTCATAAAGATATAATTTTTAACTTTTCATCTTGATCATATATCATTGATAAATATACCAACATTTAAAGCTGTCTTTCTATCTCAGTCTAGTTTATTCAGTCTAAGCATGTTCTCCCACAGTTCTTGAAATACTTGGGTCTTGAGTAGGGTATCACCAATCTTTGTCACAGCTGTGCTTCTTCAATGATGGAGAAGGTGGCCCAGACTATGATCATGTTGTATATATGCATTAAATAAAATCAGGCTGCTGTTATGACCTATTTCTAAAGCATACTGTTGTGCTTACAAAATTGTGAATAACAGAGCACATATTTTGAAAGAAAATGAAGAACAAACAGGCTTGTTAGTATATAATTATTGCGTATGAGTTTTTGGTTAGTTGTTTTTATTTCACAGGCAAATAGGATGCACTTGAAAGCTTCATCATTAATTCAGCTTCAATGCTAGTACAGCGGATGAATGTTTTCTAGGAGAGGTAGAAATGTCAAGTCCACTAACAAATTTACAGTACAATATAGTGAAAGAGAAAAACATGGTTTATGGATTGCTTTATGCAGCTTGGTACCTTTTATCCTGAAGGATAACACTTTAATGGCATATTGACAAAACGTTTCTCTTCCCACTGAGGAGTCTTGATTTCTAGATTGGCTGTTTATAGGTGTACTTAGATGATCTGGCAAAACTAGGGAGCAAATTACACCGAGCAAGTGCAAAAGTGAGGGTACACTGAGGAAGGCAAAGCAGAGGGTGCTCTACAACAAGGCTGCACAGTGTTCACAGCAAGGTTGCAGAGCTGGCACGGCAGGTCCCCAGCCTCTGGCCACCATCCAGCCATCAAACCTTGAGCTGTATTCCTAGATCAACAGTAAAATAAATTACCAGCGCGTACAAAAAGCAGCATATGGCTGTGCTCAGAAGGGACTTGAGCATAAGTAAGCACATTGCTGGGAATAAAAGCTGGCGGCCTGCTCTGTGGGGTGCGCATCTCTATCAGTCCCTTCCATCAGTGCCTGCTCATCCTAGACAGGGATATGAAATCCAGATGGCACGAAGACTCCCAGGATCCAGAATGGGATCCGTGAATGATCAGTGACTCTCTGGGAAGTTGATGCAAAAAGTTATTGCACTTGCAGTGTCCAGCCTTCATTATCCTGCATGAGCTCAGGAGTTAGATGAATGCTTGGTAAAGAGGCCCTCTACGCTTTAATCTTGAAAGGATGCTGGAGAGCAAGAGCAAAGAAAATTAATTTTTTGAAGTCCTTATCACATTGGATTAGTCTAGTAGGCCGTGCTTCTGGTCTGTTTGCACTGCCACAGAGTATTTGATGAACTTTGACATGAGAATGAAATAGATGGATATTAATAAAAGAGTAGAGATGATAAGGAGTTAGAGAGACAGAGGCTGGAATCGTATTGTTAATCCTTTTACACTCCTACTTTATACACAAGTCTCTATATATATATATGTATAAAAGCTTTTGCAAACATCAGAATGTTCATTACACTATTCAGAAACGGAGGTTTACAGTGACAATCTGCTGAAAACTGCCTCTGGGATGATAACAGGAAATCAGTCACTTATTTTGCTGGATTGTTCATAAAACTGACAGACGGGCTCAGACTGAATCTGAGAAGCCTGCACCTGGTCAGAAAACTGTGCGATGTGACAACAGTCTCGCTGTTGCTAATAATTATGCAGCCAGTTTAATCACCAACCTCATGCTTAACGAAATGAAAGCATAGAACTGGGTAAATGATGAAGCTATAGGTATTTAAATCATACTGCATTTTTTGTTCAATTGGCATGGAGATGAGTTGCTGCTCTTTTTTTTTAATATATAATTCTAGATGATGCTGACAGTATTTAAAATTAAGGCTAGAAACGACAGCAGAAGAATCTGGCTTGTGACATGTGTCATAAAATATGTCATTTAGCTTCGAATTGAATACAGATTTTGGACTGCCTAAATCAATAGCTCAAAAATCTGTGATGAAAATAAGATTTAAAAACTATTAGCCCGTTCTTATGCATAATGGTCACTTCTTTGATTCCTTATTTGCATTCAAATTAGTTCAAACAAGAAACAGAGAGTACAGATTCAAGTTTGATTATATCATTAGTAAAGTTCTCCTGGATCAATTTAAATCCATTACCTTTCAAAAAGAATTGCGAGAGATCTCAGCGGGAACATAAAAGATATTTCCAGGTGTAAATCGAAACTATTGTTGTGCAAGTACATTTTATTTTTGCTTCTTTTTTTACCTCCTCCCTCCCAGAAGATGCACTATAATTTCTTTTAAAACTTTATGTTCTTTTAACCATGCTACTCCTTCTCAGTAAAATGTGCTCATGGGCTATCAGCATATCTACCCATGAGTTAGTCTGGTGTACATCATGCATCATATCCAATGGGTTTTTGACGCTGGCAGCTACTCTCAAGGACCTAATTTTGAGCCATAAGTGAACATTCCAATTAAGTACACTGAAAGGAAAGAATATTGAAGAAGAAAAAGACAGGGAACATGTGCTATGGTTACAGACAACAAAGACACTGATCTAATGTCCATCTTACTATTGCTCTAACACTAGCAAGTGTCTAAGAATCACATGGAAGTGACCAGTGAAGACACCACACTGCACTTGTGCACAGTACATAGCTGTGCTCAACAGAGCATAACGCACTGTGAACTGCTCATGAATTTACTTTTACTGTAAAATTCAGGGGTGTGCTAACACAGGCTAGAAGTGTGCACCTGAATTGCACCCTTCTTTTGACATGTATTCTCTGAACTGTTCAGGATGCTCCACATTTTGCTCCCACAGACCCTTGAAGCACCATGCAAACCTCAATGCAGCAGCTGCAAGGAAGGAAGGGGAAAAAGAAGGGGCAGCGGGAGACCTCCCGGGAGGCTCACTGCACTTGGGAAAAGTGCAGGAGAGGCCAAGCCGGGCTCTTCCTGCACCAGCCGGAACACTAATAAGGAAGAAAAAGCAAAATTGCCGGTGGGACAGGTTGCTTGCAGAAACACCTCCCGCCTCCTACATCAAACACGCATCTCCAAACACCTGTGGTCTGCTCTGGTTGTGACAAGCTGGAAGAGGCATCAGCTGTCCTAGCAGCATTTCAAAATATCTACCATGTTACTTTGCTTTGTTCCCTCTGTTACTCTAAGCCTGTCACATACATGCAGAACATCTGACAATCTGAAGCTCTGACCAGCTAAAAGAAGTATACCAGAATGAGACTACTTCCATTTACTCTAGGCCTTTGGAATACATCAAGTAAAAACTTAAAATAATGAAAATAAAACATATTCTATGATACATCAATCTCTGAATTTGCCCAAAAGCAGCCCAGTGAGCTGCCTGCAAGGTGCTGTCGAGCTCGGAGAAACCACTGCATGCAGAAGGACTGTGTTTGACAGCTGCCAAGACCCATCAGTTTTGATTCGCTTTTTGATTCTCATTTCTCAGGAATATTTTTCCACTCCCACAAAAAAAAGGGGCAGGAAATGGTGTGAGCTTTCCAAAATACCACAAAATGGAGACTCAGGGATCTGCCTGTGTGTAGGAGGTGCTTGACAGGCTCCCATAGCCACATATCGGATGGCTACAGAAGTGAGATGCTGCCCAGACACTCAGGAAGGGAGAGAGAACACTGGAAAGTTTGGTATCCCAACTCCTGTTATTTTCAAAGACGTATGATCATCGGTGCTCTAATCATAATGCTCTTGTGGCACAGAAATATTTCTACCAGAGGTCTTTTCTTTTCTTTTGTGGAACTATCAGCTAGGTTAAACAAGTAGCACAGAGATCCCCCACCCTAGAGATTTCCCCAGATAGGTGTCTGGAGTGATGAGAATAGGTTCAGGAGTGGTGGTGTGTATTGGAAAATCCACACAAAACACATGAGTTGGTGGTGTTTTGGTATCTCTTGCTCTTAGGGCACTCTGCAAATACTCCAAGCTTCAAAGAACATCCCGGAGTCTCTGTGCTAGAAATATAAATCAGTCTATTGAGGCTGGAAATATGTGAAACCTGGGGACCAGGTACATGAAGCAGATGATCACTCAGAAGGTTAATGGACTGCTTCTTACCCTACATCTGCACTGAGGAGAAATGCTGTGATGTTGCACTTCACTGATGACTAATTTCTAAATGGTTCATCATCTTTAACCATATCAGCTACTGCTGTGTTAATTGTATCAGAACCAAAGAGCACTAAGAGATATTTAACCCCATTTTAATAAATTTTAGCAGCATTTATTTTATTGAAAAATTCATTGTTTGGTAAAAACAATGGCTTGGGGAAATCAGAGCAGTTCACACTGCAAATGATACATCTTTAAAAATATTATCATAGCAGGATAAACAAAGGACTTTCATAGACTTATAATGCTTTATTAAAGACAAAACTAATCCCTTTTATCAATAATTATAACTATTTATGATCTGTTTTAAATGCTTTGTTTTAAAATCAAGCTCCTCTCAGCTCTGCACTGCTCTCTGAAAGTTACCTTTAAATGGCCAAATAAAATACTATGATTAACTTTAAAGACTTGCTGTTCTATTTAATTAAATTGTAGTATATAACATATCTGCACGGGAACCTTCCTTTGGTATCTCCTAGCTGGCTATCTCATGAATTTTAATTGTGTGGCATAGAAAAGCCCACAGCATTAAGGTTATAAAGGATGCATTATATTAGTGTTTATTGCAATAACCACCACAAAGCAGAACCTTAGAAAAACAAAAAAAGGACGCCAATTAATTAACCCATCAGTATGTCCAGAGTTATTCTGTTATCTTCTGGTGAGGGCTGATAACAAAGACAACAGAGCTGCTGGGCGTGCGTGTGAGAGATGTCACAGGCAGCACTGCCCTCGATTATATTGTTTTCAAATGTTTGGGGGACATTTCCTTTGAAAAAGAAATGAGAAGCCTTTTACTGGAAGCTTAAAATAAGAGCAAACCGGTGATATACATTCTGAAATGGAAATCAGCTAACAATAAATTGAAATTATCTGCTTATTTTTGTAAAGCTCTCTCAAAAAGGCCATACTGGCATCATCAAAATAAAAAGAGGTATTTGCTTCTCTAGGATAGTTATGGAGATGGAAATATATGACCAAAAGATCTAACAAGAATGGAGAGTCTTTTCACTTCCCATCTGCAACAACATTCACATCTTATCCTTAAGAGATGATGGCTGTATCCCTTACAATATGGGAAAGATATTTCAATAGACATGTTCAGAGACTTTATATATAACATATGTATAACTTGTATGTATCTTTCTGTATAATTTAAAAAAACTTGTCTTTTATACTTTGGTACCTATGTGAGAATCCTGTAAATGAACTAAGAACAGGCAAGCAGCCAAGGAGAACCATGAGGGGTCCTCTTAAAACAACACCATTGCCTTAAGACAACACTGCTGAGTCTGTGTCCTAATTCTTCCACTAGCTGTTTATTTAGAGCTGGTAGTTCAGATTTTACCAGTTCAGAGCATCACCATTTTCCTTCCTAAGGAAGCTACAGAGTAGCAGTGTGCCCATATCTCTGGGCTCAGTTTTTCACCGTTTCTGAAAAATGCTACCACCACTGCTAACAGTGGACTCATATGAGCACAAATGCACATAAGCCAGGCGGGTAACAGGGGACAACTACCTACAGCACCATATGCAACTTCAAAATGTTCCACAATCCCTACAGTGTAGGTTTAAAGAGGTCTCTTAAAATTCCCCCAGATTTATTTTATTTCTTTTTTTTTTCTTTTCTTTTTCAACAATACATCTGTTCTCAGGTACATCAGCAGAACACAGGAAGGTCTTTGCGCTCTTACCACTGACTTCTGCTGGTGCCGAAGCACCTTCAGAAGCAGTAGCCAACAGAAAGGCATTTCAGTTATCCCTTGCAGCCTTCATCCATCCATCATCAGTTTAGCAGTGTTGCCTCGTTTGATACTTATCAGGTTTTTGCCTCTTGGCCTTAAAAAGGAAGCAGTGATTGTTAAGTGCTCTGAGAACATCAGACTAACTCATGGGTAGATATGTTGATAGCCCACGAGATAACGCAATCAGTGCCAATAGTCGCTATCAGGACAGTTGATGTGAGCTTGTCTTTACAAGCACAAATATTCCCTATGAGCTGCTGTGTAGACAAAGGGCATCAGAGACTGCTGAAAGGTTTCAAAATCTTAAAAAGCTATTGCTTTTCATCTCATAATGGAGAAGTAATGTTTCCAGCTAATAGGTCTGTCTTGTAGTTCATAGAAATTAAGTGTATTCAGCTTCCAGATAATTAATTGTATGGCACATTGTAACCTCTTTAAAAGAGATAGGTAGTAGATTTACTGTCTGGATGTTTAATGGATTACTATTTTGTCACATTACTAACCTTAGCATGCTTAAAGTTCATTGATTTAATGTTTAACGAGATGAACCAGAAAGGGCAATATTGAGTTCAACCAGGCAAAATTATACAGAGATAATACACAAAATTGCAAAAAATTAGATGGTGCCCTTGATTATAACAATTACTAACAAAGGGAGAGAGAAAAGTGAGGCATATTTTCATGCATGCAGATTCAGGAAACTGCCTCTTTAGAGTGCAGATATAATGAACGCTTGCTATTTGAATTCATCTTTTAAAAGGGATGAAGCTGGATAGCAGGGATCCTAACCAAAGCATCCCCCCAGGGGTTCAATGTCACCCTGCTACATGACAGCAGTTACTTGCAGTACTCCCTAAGAGTTGAATTCTTAATGTCCTTGTATGGAAAAGAAATAAAGATATCCTAAGAATTTAGACTCTGTAGATAAAATACTTATCATCTCCACTCTGTAGATTAAGGCATAGTTAAATGAGGCTGCAACAACCAGAACTGAACCCCAAATTGCTCAATGTCTTAACATTTCCAGTACTTTCACATAATGGAAATGGCACCCAGCTAGAGAAATATAGGGGGTGGGTTGAGATGTAGCTCTAATCTGGCAGCATTTTGGGGATATGATTACCAGGAGGAGGTTTGCTCGGGGAGGAATGCTGCGCTCAGCACTTTGCAGGTTCCAGGGTGCAATTGCTGTTTTGAAGAAATACAAAAGCTAAAGAAGGAAAAAGATTACCAAGCTGGGAGGCTTAACAACTTACCAGCTGAGCTAATGGACAAAACTTTCCGTGAAAAAGATACAGTGTGTTTCAAGGAAAATTCTGTGATGCCCTGAGAAAATCATCTTCTAACCTGTGGCTGTAGGTCCAAGACAAGGCAAGTGCATTGGGTGTTTCCAGCCCTGGTCACCCTGAGAAAGTCCCTTAATGTTAAGGACTAAAATTCTCAAATTTGACAACTCAAGTCATGCTGCTAAATTCATGTTTCATGACCAGTAAGTACCCTGAGCATCTTTAAATGCACCTTGAACTTCTCTAGAATACGGAGTGTTTTTTAAAAATGGGCCATTAATGCCATTTTATGCATCTATTTTTATATGTATATATTATATAATCATTTTTCATGTGTCTAATGTATAATTATACAACAGAGAAGCTCACAAATGGCTACCTTCATGAGAATGTGAGGAAACACACAGCATAAGCATGGGGAGGGCAGTGAAAATCCTGAGTTGTGGCAGATTGTGTCAGCATGTGGGTTGTGCTGGTGAGCTTGTTGTAGGTGCATTACAGGAGAAGTAACAAAGAATCAGGGTTTGATTCAGTTAAAACTGGGCAACAATCTGAACTATAATCAGAATTATCGGAATAAAGAATTAAGCTTTGGCTGAATAACAAAGGCCAAAATATTTTACAATTTTATATTAGTTTTAGTTTAGTGCTTTGATTAAAAATACCATAATACTAGGGGGAAAAAAAACTAAATATTTCAGGAATAATTATTTACATAATAACATTCAAAGACTGGTATCCTAGCTTCTGTCTCTAATTACAAAGCTGTATGTGAGAATGGGGCACTCAACAAGGAAAGAACCAAGAATTCCTAGATAAAGGGTGCAAATTTGGTGGGTTTTTATTTCATCAGGCACTTAAGTTTGGCACATGTGAAATTTCCTGTCCACTGTGAAATCAGCAAATTACCTCTGTAGCCAGCTATGACAAGACTGGAACAACAGCTTGATTAATCTTGCAGAGCCCATGTTGCTGAGGCAGAACCAGGCAGCTGACAAGCAGGAAATGCTTTGCATGCTTTCCTCTTCACAAGCCATGGTGCAGGTGGTTGCACATTTCTTTGCTCATGACAAATTCCCTGAGAAGTCACCATTTTACTTCCAGCCTGTGCAACTCAGGTTACTAATAGCAGCACTAAAAATAAAATTTCTTTGAACCTCCCCCCTACTTCTCATCTTTAAATTACTTCACAAATAGTAATTAATCTCCACAAAAAGAAACCACACTTCCTCCACCCTGTTAGAGTCCAGGAAGACTTATCGTTGGAGAACTGCTCTCAGACATAGCAGTGCTTCTTCCCTTACAGACCCCCGCCGTGGCAAGGCTAATCAAGTATGTGGTTTGCTCCAGAGGCCCACAAAAATAGAAAAAAGATCAGAAAAAGCTTTTCACATCACCCATGGCAGACAGCCGCAGTATGACAATAAAAAAAGAGCCTGTGGCTAACAGAGCCCATCTTGCCCCATGTGGNTCACCCATGGCAGACAGCCGCAGTATGATAATAACACACAAAAAAAGAGCCTGTGGCTAACAGAGCTCATCTTGCCCCATGTGCCAAACAGGCTATGTGCAAGTAACACAGTTGCTTCACAGTTACTTCAAACCAACACTGCTAACTTCAAATCAATACTGGTTTGAGCAGCAGGTCGCAAAAATGTTCCTAAATCTGAGGTAAAGCTGTGAGGCTGTGCAATTATCAGTAAATGTATACAGTGTCACTAAATCTATCCATCAAACAATAAGAAACTTCATATTTTTTAATGTATATGCCGTTAAAAAAATGGAAAGTTAATTTTCAAACATTTTCCAGAGTCTATAAGCATTAAAACTATATAAACCAATTCCATTTCTAAAAGTATTTTAAAATTCTATTTCTAAAACTAAAACTATTTCTAATTCCATTGCCCTGTTCAAATGGCCCCATGTCTGCTTTTTTTATTCCAGTGAAATTCTTCATTCTTTGACCTTTCATTCTGAGTGTAAGAAGTGATCAATAAAAGCCTCACGAGACATGCAAAAAAATCTACAAACGGCTCTGGTTTGTTTGGTCTTGGCATATACGTGCATGCTGGGTTCTGACGTGACTGCAGCCGTTCAAGAAAAAGAGCAGCTGTTCTCGCTGTATATTTGTGTTGTAAAGCTTGGCTGCGTTTCCATATGCAGGAGGAGAGGACTATGGTCCTTCAAGATACTTAAAGTCTGAATGAATTTTCAAAATTTACCAGCCTACAAGATTTAACAGAATGTCACTTTGTACAAGAAATGATACATGCCTTTGAAGAAAATATGGCTTTTATTTTTTAAACACTTCACTTAATGAGCAATAAAGATAGGCTCTGAACATGCCTTTTGAAATATCTTTCCCATATTGTAAGGGATATAGACGTCATCTCATAATCATGAAGTTTATGATAGTTTCTCTTTTTAGCAATATTTATAATTATCCATATAAATTCTCTCCTGCATTACACAGAGGCAACGTCCCTCTCTCACTGTGCTGAGGTGGTGACATTGGTTCAGCTGCTGCAGAGGGAACACCTGACTCCTTCCTCTGCTCTCCCCTTGCTGTCAAGCAATGAGTAATCATCACACCTGAGAGCAGAGATGAGTTATTTACAAGCTCTCATGGAGCAAAACAAGGGGGAGCATTTCCTTTTTGACAGGGTGCTATTTCCACATCACACATAAAGAACTCACTCAAGGTTTACGAAGCAAGGGTGAGATGGCAGGAGAGACGCAAATCTCCCAGGACAAGATCATTCAATTCCACGTAAACTGTTAATGAAACATCGTTCAAAGCAAGTGTCAGTCGAAATGAGGCAAGAAAGAAATTCTTTCCAAACCTCCACAATCAATGCAATAGCAGTATTCGATTTAACCTTTTAGCAGAGTAAATGGAATATAGACCATTGCTTGCACTTCCCATCTTGACATCTTTAGCATCATGTCCATCATTTATCTGCCACAAGGCTTCAAAAGCAGAAATCCTGTGGGTCTCCTTCACTGAAGTGTTAAGGTTTAATTTAACAGATTCTGAGGAGGTATTATTAAAATATCTGGATTATTGTTGCAGCCATTGCTGGGAGAGTTGAACAGAAGCAAAATATTGCTCCTTGCATTACTACAGCATGTAGAGGTCCCAGTCAGAGTCTCGCTGTTCCAGGCACATGCAGTCTTTGCACAGACAGTCTGAGCCACACACTAGAAGATAATTTCTGCAAGATGCTGCCAGCGATGCCTCAGGGGTTTTGGAACACACATAGCACAGTTTCTGCAGCCTTCCCTTCTGCAAATCCAAAAGTGTAAAAGCAGAATCCCTCCTTTTTGCAGGCCTTTTTTTACACAGCATGTTTTTACAAAACAAATTTCAGTTGTTAAGTTTTTCTGCTTTAGTTCCTAAGAAATTTAGTAACCAATTTTCCCAATTAATTCCTTATTCAACATTAAGATTAGCACTTTCATGGCTGCTTTTTCCATGTAATTGCTGCCCACAACTTGATTTTTTTTCTTTTTCCCTTGAGTGGATACCATTAATTTAGATCCTAGCTATTCATTTAAGTAATTCAGATCACAGCTTTGCTCATCTTTATTCAACATAAAATTTCATCTACCTTAAACTCCAGTTGTGACTGTAAGAACCATCCACCCAGCTCTGTTAGGTCTCTAGAATTCCTCATATTCTGTTTTTAATTTCTACCTACGTACAATCTTTTCTACAAGGTATGGTACATCATCACTTATACTCTCCAAGGCCATAAGATTATGAGACATTAGCTTCAGTGCAGAATATTGCAGCTCTACCCTGGCTGGCTTGTTGGGAAGTTGAACATTTCTTTCATTTAATCATATTCTTTTACTATTGTCTAACATGCACTGAGTTCATTGAAATACATTACTTCACCTCTTGTGACTTTTTAGGCCCTACTGCTACTACAGGCTTCAAGAATGTGGATTCTAACGTATGGTTCTCTATTTTCAGGAATATTGATTAGGGTTCATGGATCACTCTAGCAGAGCACTATTTCCTCATCACTAAGATTGTTAAACCTGTACTTACACCTCACTTTCACCTCACCTCACCGCAACTTTCTCAAAATGACTTTCGCAGTCCTAACGTCTGCTGTCTGTAAGCACATACGCAATTTGTGCTGGATTCACATTTCTAATAACCCAGAACCCTCTTACTGAGGGCTCCGCCAAACCACCATCCTCTATCATCTGCCAGAGAGACTTTCCACGTAGGAGAAACCACCAGCATCCCGGGAAAGGCAGTCCCAGTCGACGGGGATTTGCTGCCTTGGGCGGGGACACAAGGTGCTGGGCGGGCAGGACCGCCAGCTCCACAGCCAGATTCCTCTGCGCTGTAGATAGATATAATTTAGGAGTGCTGCCAAGCTGGCAGAGCAATTCATCTTTTTCTTATGATTTTACATCCATTAACATTTTAACATTGGCTAACCAGCCAATTCCTCTTGGTGCTGGACTACAGGACAAGCCAAAGACTTCTCTTATGATGTTGGTCCTCTCATTTTGAGAGAGTGCTCTGCCAATGAATAAGTTGCAAATTATCAGCCTTTAGCCCCCTCAAACGCCTTTGCAAATCCCTTGCATTGCCCAGCTCTTCAGTTTCTTCCCTCTCCACTTTAAACAGTGCTGTTTCATATAGGCGCAGAGGAGAAGCAGATGCTGGTAAAGACTAAAGCCAAAAAATGTACCATGGTCTCCTGATACCTCTTGACAGAAAAGTCTTAATGTTTGTTTAAAATAATTTGAGACAAGTTAAATATACTCAAACATCCTGTCAAAGGGTGAATGCAGTGAAGATGGCATTTCTGCCTTAGCTGATACTGTCTTTTTTATTATTATTCAGTTTAGACTTTATTTTTCTCATAACTAAGACAAAAGTTACTTCTTTCTTTTCTTCAACTCTGTTCAGTGAAAGCTGAATTTAGAAGAAAGTTTATGGCATGTTTCAGAAAACACTTGATTTTAAACATTGGAGGTTTCTTTGTTTTTTAACATCAAAAAAGGTCAGCCACGGCATGCTGTCCCGCTTAGCATCACACACAATAATCAGACATATTCTTAATGGTAGGAAGTTGCAGAAGAACAAAAGGCTTGTGTGTGCTATCTAAGATTTCCTTGGAGTGAATTACACAGGATAAATTATTCAGAATTATTCAGAAAAAGAAATTGTTTACTATTCTATCATAACAGATGCTCTAGACAAAGAAAGGAGAAAGTTGCTGAAGTCTCTGGCTGAGCCATAGCTTTTCACAGCTGAACATGGTTGTGCAAATTAGCTGGTAAACTTTATGGAAGAACCCAAAAAGACGCAATTAGAATTACGGTGCCAGTTAGAGAGTCTGTAGTTTGTAATCAACCAAAATTGTGCAGTTTTCCATATTCTCTGCTGATAATGCAAATGTAACATTTGAAGAAAACTGTTCTGTATCTGGCACATACTGAAAGCAGCCGGAAAAAACACTGGAGTCCAAGCAAATAGCTTTCAGGAGGGTAGCTCGTATGTGCCTTGGTCCAGTCACACACGGACATTATGAAAATTGTCAGTAAGCTCTATGAACGTGTGTCTTGGTCACTGGTACAAGTAGGAGGGCACAACAGGACACTCAGAGCAAAGGAAGATAAGGGAAAATGTATGGACTGGCTTGAGGTTGGGACTACAAAGCCCTTGAAACAAAATTCATACAGTTTGAGTTTTTCAGTTTTGGGAAGACTCAAGGGAGACATGACTACAGTTTTCAAATATGTGAAAGGATACAGTAAAAGAGGAATAAAACAAACTGTCCTGGAGACAAGGTAAAGAGCAATGAGCTTGAAATACAAGCAGAGAGAACAGGAAATTAGAGAATAGATGACTAGGAAAAGTCTTTTAACTGGAAGAATAAATAAATAAAAGAATGGATTCTCTAAGGAGATTGCATTTTTTCCATGAGTACAATCATATTTGCCAGGAAATAGTTAGGCAGAAGAGGTGTGCTTTGCCACAGAAGAATGCCATGGAGCAGGAGGATGTCTGAATGCCCTCTTATAGTCACCCTAGCTCTATTTTCTTATGCTGCATTACACAAGGGAAAGAGGAAATCATTACTATGTTTGTCTCATTTCATTCAAACATCTCTATGAAAATACCTAACTGAAGTTTTTCTTGAAATTTTTGTCTTGTTCAACATGTTTGTTCAAAGTCAAGATGGAAAAATAGAAAAGTGATCAGGCCCAACTTCAAGCCTATGAATCCTTTGGAAAACAAAACAATATTTAAGGAATACTTTCAATATTTTCTAATGATTAGATTGTACCCCCTTTTTCACACACTGAAATTCAGTTGTTGTCCATTGTAGGTTTACAATCACCCCCCACAAACACCCTGCAGTTAATCTCTGGAGTTTTTCCAAGACTCAATCTTATATCATTTAAGACTTCATTTTGCTTTACTATAAATCTGTGGAATCAAAACTCCTATTCTTATATCAGAGCCAGATTGTTCCGTAATACTAGGCTGTTTTCCTAAGGTTTAGGGTTGCTATTTTTTATATAACTATTTTAAATCACAGTCTCGGGGGTTGGTTTAAGGCCTATTTGGTAGCTTTTATAAGCTTTGTTCAGTTGCCCAGAGTACCAGTTAAAAATATCTTTATAAACTGAAGTGAATATTCAATTATGTTATGGAACACACTAGACGAGAGTTCATCAAACCCTGGAGCAAGTTAAATACAAATAATTGCTTTCTTTTTCAGTGTCACAGTTGCAATATTTTCCCCTACTGTGTCTTCAGGTGTGTTGCTGTATGCAGAAGAATTTTACAAGGAAGAAGGAATAAACATCAAACATATAATGACTAAAAAACATTAAAGTATTCCATATTATTTATATATGTGTCATTGCTCTGACTGGGAAAGAATATTTGCTCTTAAAGTATATTGCCAATACTCTGAAAAATTGCTTAGTCACAAGAATATTTTATTTTATCCAGATATCTTATTAATCTTACATATAGTTAAGTTCCAAGAGGCTGTGCATAACCACGGTTCCAGCTCTGTCATATGGATCAGAGAAATATTCATAAAGAAAAATTTCCTGTAGTCTAGACTTCCTAAGATTAGAAACACGTCAGCATAAACAGCAAAGGCTAAGCTGGCAAATAGCAAACATCTTACTGCTCATCTCTAATCGTTCTTGTTATTCCCTATCACAAATAGCCTAGCCGTTCCCTTAGAAACACAAGTATTTTGCTTATTGGGAAACAATCTTCCCATCTCTGGCTCTCCCTCCCATTCTTGCCACTACCAGGCTCTCTCCAGCACTTGTCCAAGGGAGATGTCTCCCTGGGTGCTGTAGAGTCTGCATCCCACACGGACACACTATCTGGCCATGAAGCCATGCAGCTTTGGAAAGGGATGTACCTGCACCCCATAGGTGCTAGCAAAAGAGAAAAACTCTGCACTTTTTTCTTTTTCTGAAGGTTTCTCTTCCAGTCCTTGAAGAACGGAGCACACAGGGACCATCACACCACTTGGAGCCACTGTGATTCGTAAGATTTTAGGACAAAATAATACTCTTATTTTACTTTACCGAATTATAAACTGCAATGCACATTTACAAGTTTGAAGAGAGCTATGAATGTCAAAATTACAGATTGTGTACAACTGTCTTGATTGAGCCACTGCCACCATTGTTTCCTATATTGTACCGCAGGACTGCCATTCTCTGGAGAGGTCTCTCAATAGTACTTTTCTTATTCCCTTATTCCAGTTATGAAAAGAGCCATATCCTCCCTGGGGCTCTGGGGGATCAGACTGGGCAGGGATGGGGGAGAAGGGAAGCACAAAGCCCATAAGCTCTTCCACAAATCTCTCTCACTTCCTGATCATCTCTACTTCAGAAAAGCTTGTCCTTGTTTACAGTGACCGGGCACTAAGATATCAAATGCCAATATGGGGAATAATCATTTCCTTTGGCATGCTCTTTAAGCTCTCTTAATTAACATGTCTACTGTGTTCCTTATTCTGCACATCTCTGCCTCTCTTCCTCACTTCTCCTGTTACAACCTGCAGAACACAGCATTAGAAACTTCATAAATCATGTATCTTGGGGAACAGTAATTTCATAATCACCCTACTGCACTCATAACATTAATTTCCCTGAGAGCTTAATTTAAAAGCTAAACATGACACAACAGATGCTGAAATTGGATTTAGATGCTTAAATTGAATAAACACAACCCAATGCCCACACCATGTTCTGCTCACAAACACCGGTTGGTTTAGGGTGACCCCGTCATTTTTGCAATACAGGGATAAGACTTTTGTTTGAGTCATCTTCTATACCACCCAGTACTCAGTGTAAAGGAATGGAAATGGAAACACATTTTTAGTTATTTAACAGCTAATTTAAGACAGTTAGCATGGCATTATTACTAAATAATAAAAAAAAAAATCAAGGTTTTCTAATTCTTCTATCCTCTAACATATTGCAATTTTCATTACCTCCTTTGCTCTAATCTGTAGAGTGGAAACCTTTAAAACATTCGATCAATCAATGCAAGCACATCTTTTAGCTCAGTTCCAAAAGATCAAGAGGAAATATTGCAGGAGGCAGAGAGAGACTTGCCAAAGCAGCGGTTAAAGCTAAACCAGGATGCGTGAAACCCAAATAGAAATTTTAGCTATAATCAAAGTTTGATTATATCACATGTTATTCTAGATCAGCTGTTCCTAAGCCACAAAGCACATCCTCACCCCTGGAGATGCCGCAGAGGATCAGCAGTGCCCATGACACGGGGCTGGCGACAGGGAAAGCTGGCCAAGAGGACAGACCATGTTGCTCAGCTCTCTCCAGCTCCGTCCATCCATGGTTTGCAGAAAGTGAACGCTGTTACTCAAGACATGTGGCCTCCTGGGAGTTTTTCATAGTCAGCAACATGGTAGTAACTCGCCCTCCTATTCAGCACTGTCCAAACTGGTGCCTGCTCCCACACCAGTGTGTGTGATTTCCTTTCCAGAGCCATGGTCATCCTCCCCTCTTTTCAGGGACACAAAATCCCCCCACACCACAGTTGTATGGTTATGCCAATGCAGACATTGTCTCATAGATAACCACATCCAGGCCATGTGTTCTCAGGAACTTTCTTAGTGGTTTTATGCACGTAATTTATCAGTAAATCTTAACTCCTAACTACTTTTTTTTTTTTTTTTTGCAGGCAGTGAGCACCCCAGCACAGGACTATTTCCTAAGTCAGTGACAGCTCAGTCTAGCTGAAACAACACCTGAGTTGAGGAGAAGTATTTCCAGGCTCATTCCAAGCTCCACAGACAGCGCTGTCGCCGTTGTTACTGCCACAAATGCTTTCACGGACCCAATTATCACCTTGCACGACATGTTCTGCACACTTACGCGAAGTACAGCAGCCATATAAAAGCTGCTGTCTCTTCCAGCACAATGTGCTAGTTCCTCCTTTATCCCTTAGGAGATGTCGGCTGTGGGGCCACCATTCTCCTCAGTTTGCAGTAGTGCCTCTAGTTTTACAGGGCATTTCCTGCCGATGCTCTTGAGGACTCACGTCAATTGGCTTCGCAAGCACCATCCCTTGGGCTCCACCACGGTCCTTGCTGGCAGTTCCCCAGCTCTGATGCTCTGAGCAGTACGTGACAAGCATAACCACAGCCCTACCAAGATTCGGCATTAAACACTGTAAGAACATGGGACTATCTCATCAGGAACTGGCAGGTCACAGACCTCCGTAAACGTTATCTGCAGAGCAATGTGAGCTTCCTTCACCATGAAGAAACCTCCACTCTGTAAGTGAGCAGGGACAGGGGGGCACCCCAGGCTTTCAGCACTTGAAACAGTTCAGCAGTGACTATGGCAGAGATGAAAAGACGTTTTGTGAGATGAGATCCATAAAATACATCCACTTCAGGAATGGCTGCTAGAAGTACCATGCTCATGAGAGGGACTTTCTCTCTGCCTCCCTTTCTCATTTTCTCTGCTGTAGATCACATGCAAAATGCTGTGATCCATGAAGCAGATCAATGAAGAGGAAATTTAGGGGCCGGTATATGGACAGAAAATTATGGTAGTGCCCTGCTAAACCTCAAGAAAGGTGAAAGTCAGAATAACAACTTTGTCTTGTGAGGCTGCTAGTAGCTGCAGGAAGCCCCATTAACTCCTAATGGTGCATCATAAAACATTACCCCACAACTTGTGGGATGGATGTACCATCCTGCACCAGGAGAGACAAGGGCCATTCTGCAACAGCCACCTCAGTACCAACAGCCACTCACAAGCACCAATTTACTAGCTCCAATCTACTAGCAGGATTTAGAGTCACTCAGGACTGTACCAGTCACACAGGCAGGCACAAAAGCAAGAGTTAATAGCCAAAAACTATCATGGGCAGCAAAATCACCTCTCTGTCAGCAGCATTAATCTCAGCCCTGCACATGTGCTGAAGACAACATCACTTTTTATCCTAGGTCTGGAGCTAAGAGCTGCTGGGACTAGCTGCCAAGCTCTTCACAACTGACTCAACAAGACTGCTCATTACAGAACCTTTCACTTAAGTTTAGGATATAAAAAGACCAGAACAAGGAAATTTAGGAGCAACCTCACAGTCTTTAGCCTCTAGTTGAGTTAGTTTAGGACATAAGATTAAATCCCTCCTAATTTATTGCTGAAGAAAATTTTGGCAGGATTGAATACCATAATGTGAACTGTTACCGAACATTCACAGGGACAACTGCATCCTTGGAAAAACTCCATGAGTCTACACAGAATTCTTCCAGGGATTTTTTTGAAATGAAAATCTTCCAATATTTCTGCTAAAAAATGAACAAATGATGAACATTCTGAAATAAATGCCACAGACAGGCTACATTTAAATTGAATTGATTTGTTTTGATCTTCAGTAATGATGATTTCACAAAAAATCTGCATCACTGAATATTTGGCAGGTTCTATAGGAAATATAGATATATTCAAATAATTCCTAACTAAACTAATTCCTTAAAGTGTCATCCACTAGAGTCAAGAGCACATAGGAGCACTGAAGGCAAAAACTCTTTAAATATTACCCTAATACAAATGCATAAAGAATGTGATCTGGTCAATGATTCATTTCATTCACTCCTCTGGCACTTTTCTTTCAAAAAATAGCTCAAGAGTCATGCAAATGGTCCTGTCAGCAGTACACAGGGGGAAAAAAGTTTGTTTGTTTGTTTGTTTTTAATTGGGGAAGTTTAATGGCAAATTTCAAATAGGTGGGGTCTGTCTTACCTCACAGTGGGGTACTTGTTCTATGTTTCCTCTTAAACATGTCCTATTAACAAGCATATTTCCCATATATGGACTTAAGAACTAAAAAAATAGCACTTTAAAGGTTAAAAATTGATTTTAGTCCCAAAAATCTGTGTGCAAGAAAAAGAGTTAAATAAAATAAATGAATAAATAAAATATCCTTATCTGTAAAGGCTGCTTTAAATATGAAAGGTGCTTGGGTGGTGGTTTTTTTTTTGGTTCCTTTTTCCCACATTGCTCATGTGTCTTCAAGTCTCTCAGGATGAGGATACAGTTGTGAAGACAAAATTTGTTTCATGTTGACATCAATATAAAAGGAAGTTAGTAATGAAGATGCAAGATAGACATTAACCACAGCTTATTAGAAAAATGTTTTTAATAGTCTAGATAGAAATGAACTTCATTATCTTCTAGCCCACAGATGGTGCATGAACAAAGAATAAAGAGTTACAATAGGCTTGGTTTCAGTTTTTTAACTGGATTTAATAGTATGTCTGTTTGGATAGGAGCATTAGAAAAACTCCAGCAAGTTTTAACTTGCTTATATACTTAGACTGTCTTTTTTTTTTTTTTTTTTGTAATAATTTGCAAAATTCATTGTTCGGGCAATAAACATTTTTTAAAATAGGTTTTATAACATATCATTAATTAAAAATACACACCAGGAATAGCCCATCTTTGCCTTATAATCCAGAAAACATTAGAAGCAGGATTTCATTGGCTGTTTTTCATTTTTGGTTCAAAAGGAAGCTCTCGAAAGGGTGGTATCTTCACCCACCAAGCAGTAGGTGGAGGTCCTGCTGTCCCTGGCCTCCTACAAGGCCAAACCGGCAGTCCCCAAAAGCAGGGGCTGGCCCTGCTCCCTCAGAGCCACGTGAGCCCTGTGGTGACCACTCCAGGCGCCGTGCCAGTGGCCCAGGAATGTGTGGCCCAAATCCTCCATCCCTCCAGGCTCTCCTCGAAAGCCAGTCACTCCTTTCTGCTAAGAGCTTCTCTCGAGGCGCCTGTTACTCTGTGTTAGAACATTTATTTTCCTTTTCCTTCCCATGAAAACGCCTTGGGAGCTGTTATGTCAGCAGAGGATTTATGAGCTATATATGTTTCAGTCTACAGCACTGGGACAACGATTTTTGCCTTATAGGCATTTCTTGGAAGATCCTAGTCTCCCTGAGGACTGCATGGAATCCTGTTAATATTAATGAAGCAGATGTCCTCGTGGCAAAAGAGAATAAACAGTACTACATTAGAGGATTAAAGGCACCTTTCTTGCTGTTCACTGATTCTCCCCCGAGAATTATTTAACAACTTATTCTTCTTCCAAGAGGTATTTATTTTGAGTCAATGTTTTTAAAATCTCTCTATTTATCAGGCTTACTCATGCATTAAGGATGATTTTCCGCGTACAATAGAAACTCCTGAAACAAGGAGCAATTAGAAACATCTGATTTCATGATGCATTTTCCCTTCATCAAACCAAGCAACTGTTCCCACAAGGAAAATATGAGGAGTCTGTCTTCCAGGCAGTTATGAAGTGTGCATCAGAAATGCTAAAATACAGCTATAATTTGGCTTGCAATGAAAGTTGTGAAAGGACTGAATTGAGCTGCATGACAGGAAAACAAAACAAAATAAAATAAATAACTGTGCAAGCTACAGCAATGGAGAGCACAAGCCAAGCAAGCAGCAAGCACCGGTCAGAAAGCCGTGGCTTTGCCCTGTGCTCCTCGCGAGCTCGGGCGAGCTCTGCGGCTGCTGCCCTCCACGTCCCACAGCTGCACATCGCGGAGTCGTGAGCTCAGTGCCGGCGGTGCTGAAACACTGCCGAGTGTGGCATTTGAGAACGGGCCTTCTGAAATTAATGGCACATTTTACCGGTGCTTCATATTGAGCACAGATTTGAGTGTTAGGGGGCTTAGACCTGTTGGGGTCTGTGCATTGCTCCCATGAACTCCTGAGCTGCAGCAGAAGCAGTAGGAGACATGTGCCTGTATGTGGACCTGACAGGGATCCAAGGATAAAAAATGCTATATAAAGTGCTACAGGAATATCAACAACAGAAAAAGTGCGGTTTGTTTGTTTGTTTGTTTTTAAACAAACAATGCAGGACTCAACAATAGTCATTCTTTCTTAAATAGTGAGCAGTGGTTTCTGATACTACATAACTTCTTAGGCATAACCTGAAACTTATAGAAATACCGTTCTCTTAATCAGATTACAAAGCAGAGATGAAAGCAAACTCACCCACACGTCAACACGGATACTGCATTGCCCTCTTAATTGAAACCATGAACAAGGAACATGGAAAATAAAAGGCTGTGTGGCATGTTCATTTCTTTCTGCCACTTGACACTCCGAGAAGAACGATGCAGCAGGCACCAAGGCAGTGATCTCTAACAGGGACCTTGGAAACAGCCGCTCTTAAAACTTTACCCTTTTGTCCCTGCCATACACAAAGGCACAGAAAAGTTGTGCTAGAAAAATATGAGATGTGCTTCTGCTATTTTCTCCTACTTGCTTTCTTTCACACTTTCATTTTATTTCTAGCTTCTCCAGATATAGAAAACTGGCCCTTTGGCTGTCTTGCATCAAGCCCAGGTAAATTTCACAGGTGAACAGTCGCTCTTGCAGGAGAGCGGGGGAAGTTTCCAGGGGGGAAATGCCAGCATAATACACCAGCAAATAAATAAAACAGACTGAAAAACAGGAACTCAATATAAAATGTAGTATCGCTTTAGTGTCGCTAAGAAAAAGAGCAAAAGGAAGATAAAAATGAAACAGCCAATGGCCTAGTGTGCCAAAATAAATTTAATAGTTTAAAACAGAGAGAGAGGGAGAAGATGACAAAGAAGAAGAAGAAATAAAAAGGAAGAGAAAAACAGAGAATAATTTCATAAAATAAGTAAGAAATAAGATAGTCTTTACTCATAATCCAGCACAGAGATGTGCAGTATTCCAAATGCACGGGCATGTCACAGGATTTAGTGATTTCGCCACTGACGTGGGGATCAGAAATGCGTACAGGAGAGAATGGGAACACAGAAGTGCTGAACGACTCATTCGAAAACGTAACAGCAGCCCAAGCCTCTTGAGATATCACCTGCAGTGGTCGCAACAGTGTGGCTATGCGAGAATGTAGCCAAGCAACGGCATCAACCAGGAGATCCCATGAATTCTTCCCATATCCCTGCGTGGAGAGTCTTTCTCCTTGCAATTCTTCCCCCCAACAACTCATTCCTCTGCCTAGTTCCACAGAAAGGGAGTAAACAGCAATGTTAATAACTGGAAAAGAAATAGATTCAGACAATAATTTGTTTTTATAGTATGTGTTGCTGTCTGGCTTAGACTGTAAGCTCTTCAGAGTAAACAATATTTCCTATCTTGTTCAGCACATGGTGGGCACCAGGAGAGATGTTCAAAGCCAATTGAAGTGTTCAGCCAGATAGCAGCCACTGACACTGAGGGACACTGTGCATCTGAATCCCTCCGTCACCCATTTATGCTTCCTCTTCCTCAGAAATCAAAGCACAGGAAAGCAATTTAATCAGAAATACATGCCGAACAACTCATATCCATCATGCTCTTTCCTATGCTAGTTGCTTTTGATAAGTAGAGTCAGTAAACAACAAAACAGCAAAAGAAAATAGAATGAAAAATTAAAAACTCAGTTAGTATGACTGCGCTGCTGTTTTCATGAACTCCTGCTCCAGTTTGGACTTAAATATTCTTCTAGTTCAGTGCTGCACAGTTAAATAACTGGATTTTCAATTTCTTAGTAAGAATTTGATTCTAACTCAGAAATTGCAGACTGTATTTAAATATTTGCATTACATAGATGCACAATTCAGTGGCACTGGTGTGACCAGACCTCTGTTACCCAGGACCCTGCTCTGAGGTGATATGAAAATACGCCTACACGAGGAGATGGCCAGGAGGTCACAGCTTAGCAAAAATATAATAGAACAGGCATTGGCAACAAAGGGAAAAAAAGCAAGATTCTATAAAGAATATGGAAAGTAATAACATACCAAGTGTTACTGAAAGGTCAGTAGAAAACAGTACTTTTCTGTGGCTCTCCCATCTCACAAAAAATGCAGACAGACTAGAAGCCAACCCATAAAGGCACATAAAACACTTAGAACACAGAAAGTCTGCAACAAAGCACTAGAAGATTAAAATTATTCAAAGAAAAATTATTAAAAAAAAGAATGAAAGGGATGCAAAGAAAAAAGCAAATGGCATGGAATTAGCCCTTAAGCCCTCTCTGAAAATATAAGCCAACGGATATACAGATAAACTAATAAAATCAATGTATTTTAGGGTTGCAGCAGAAGATTTTTGACACAATTATAATGGGAATGTGCTGTCAACACATATCATAATGGCTAAATATCCTTCATAGATTCACAAAGGACATTACTTGCTTAGAAAAACATAATCCTTGGAGTAATATAGGAGATGCTAGACTGCAGATGGAAGATTAAAAAAAAAAAAAAAAGGAAAAGAAATTACAAGGCAACTTCTTCCATAAAGAGCTTATTCCATCTTATAACACTTCAAAATTACTAATTTCCTCTGGGAATTATATGCTTAAGTATGGAAAAGCAAGGAACCTGTCAGAGGTAATGCCAATGAGACCCGAATACAGCAACAGATAAAATACTAAATATGCCATAAGATGCTGGTGAAGACAAGATGACGTATGCTGCCTTTCGGCTGCCAGTGCCAACCTGACAGGTCCCAGGGACTGGCTCCAGCATCCACTACATTTGGGGCAAAAAACACAAAGAGCTGGTGGTTCTTCAACCAATTCTCTGCTCTCTCCATGTGCTCTGAGGCTGCTCTGCACTCCGTGGGAGCTGATACCTACCACTCCCGACTCCTCAGAGCCCTCCTTAGGAATTATTCTATTATACTTAAAAAATAATTTATCTATTATACTATAAAGTTAATTAATTTTCCTCTGTAGTAAGATGCCATAATTAAGCTCTCTCTCTTCTCACCTAACAATGAATTTAAATCAGGACTTGATGGCACTGCAGGATAGTAATACTCTGAGGGCAACTGCAACCCAGGAACTTTGCATTAGATTTTGGCTTTGGGTAAAAGACGAGGGCTCCGCACATCCTCAGGAACGTGGCCTCCAGCAATACACATTTCTTATAACTTCCCAGCTTCAGGCAATGTTGGCTGAGAAACACATACCTTCCTGATGATAGAGATGGCCTCAAGGAGAAAATAGATGGCTGTTTTTCCACCAGCCTGTCTCTCTCACACACGCAGAGCCGTGTCCCAACCTTATTTTTGACTGCCAATGGAAAAGAGTAAGATGACATTTCTTGACCTTTAAGAAGTGTTCAGTGATGATCACTAACTGCACCATTTCACTCATGCTATTACTTATTTGCTTAGCTATTAAGAAACAAAGAAAGACGAATCGGTGTCCCTTGCTCTTTACAAAATGCTGTGAGCAATGTCCTGTTCTCGGTGTCACAGCCGTGTGTCTTCACGGTGGGGCGCCAGGTTGGCTGTTTGCTCCCAGCTCCCGCTGGAGACAGGGAACTGAAAACATCACACATCTGATAAGGCACTACATGTACCTTGCAAAATTGGAATTATGAACAAGCCTAGAAAAAAACAGTTCTGGGTCAGAATGGACAGCACGCATTGCTTTTTAATTCAAATTTTTAAATTAAAGCCAGAATAAAACAGCAGTTGAAAACAGGTAGCTCGGGGGCACAAAGGGTTATGTCTGACTCTGTATGCAGTCATTTCCACAGAGCCAAGTCACACTAAGCCAGCACATCCCCACTGCAACCTAAGCTGGAGGTTGCAGCTGGATCCAGGACCAAGAGAGTTCCCAAGGACCTTCCTGAGGTCCCAGCCACATCATGGCCTGGACTACCTGGACATCAATCCCAGCTTTCAGCGAGGTCCCTATAGCAGCCCTGCAGCTGGCACGAAGCCCCATGTAAGGACAGTTCTCCATCGCCACATCACACATCCAAGGGCCACTCCATGCATGCACGAGATCGAGCCACTGACACCAGGGCATGGTCTGAGGGAGGCAAGAACAAACAAACAAAAAAAATGCCACTGGATATGCCTTGCAAGGAGATAAGTCTGCTCAGACACACAGAACTGATTTGTCTGGATGTAAGAGACCATCTTGAATTCGGCATCCAAGAGGGCACTAACATGCTGAACCTCATCCAGGCATTTGTATGCATTCAGCTCATGGCAGAGGAGATTTTTAGCAATCAAAGTAATCAGAAAAGCCTTGAAATTGCATAGAAAATAAATGTCTAATCTCGCCTGTGAAGTCAAACGTCTGCTGAAGATGGAGCTGATGGGAGATGTCCTCCCCGTTACTCCTGGGGAGCTTCTGTGCTCACAGCACCGCTCGCCCTTCGGCAAGCAAAGCCTCGTGACGGGGCCTCGCACATCACAGCGGTGTCCAGCGTGCTCCAGGCGTCCTCTCAGCACCTCTTGATGCCAATCAGAACGAGTGTGTGCGAAACAGCAGGCTCAGCCCCACTCCCATTTTCTGCACCTCTGTTCTCTGCCAGCGTCATACAATGATGGAAAGAGGCCCAGGACAGACTTGCATCAAAGCCAGTGAAGGGTGCCAGCCCCTCATCCCTACCACAAGGCCAGAGAGGAGTTTGGAGGAAAAAAAAGTGCAGAGTGGAAGGAGAGGACCATGGCTTTTGTGAGGAAAAGTAAGAGAGTTAAACAGTCCTGTTCAGGCTCACTCTGCACGGGGCCAGAGCACTTCCTCTGCTCGCCCCAGCTCTTCTCTCCCGGTTGTGCTCCTCGATTCTGATGTTAGGGGTTTGTAACTGCGATGAGTCTGGCTTGACCGGAATGTTCACCTTCCTGGTGACTGATAACACGATTTTTCCATTACGATTCAATAAACTGCACACGGCATCGCTCGCCCATGCCACCTCGCAAGGACTGCTGCAGTTTGCAGTCACGGCATCTCCCACTGCTCAGAATCAGCAGCTCCAGCTACTCCAGGAAGAATATCAGCAAGATGCCACTCCATAGAATCAGTCACTTTTCTGTGGAAATCTACATCTACAATTGTACTGTTTCGTGTTTTTAGGCCTTAATTACTCCACAACACTCAGTTCCTTGGGTATAGGTTTGTCTTTTATTACTTATTTATTTTTGTTTACTTATTTATTTAATTTTATATATATACATATATATTTATACATCATATATTTATATGTTTCATGTATCTACTCTTGTATTTTAACCAAGCAACATCAGAAAAACTGATACCACTCTATGCTTCAAAGTGTAGCAGCAATGATCTGGAAAATTGAGAAGTAAGATTAAACCCAAGCGGTAGGCTGGAATACTTGGAAGGGGTATTAACAACTACTCCTGCTCAAGAGCCATCACAGTGGGAAAAATCACCTTGCAGTTAAAGATACATTAGGCAATCACACTAGATTTGCAGCATGAAACACAAATCAATGACAAAATGTGTGAGCTTCCTACGATTACTTTTCAGCAGTTCTGTCCTCTTTAGAAATCCCTGCAATGCTTGCTCATAAGTCTCTGTTGCCATAACTAAAAATGTTCCCTTTATTCATACCCTTAATGAAGACAAATCCAAATGGATACATTGCTGAAGAAGGGTGCAAAGTCCCTCACCTCAAGGAGCCGAAACCTGCTCAATTTGTAATTCTACACTGTCATATTTTGACTACCTTCCTACGCACAAACATAGATAGATATATATGTGTGGTTATTTAGTCCCCCAAACTCACTTGCTTCCCTGCTAAAACTGTCAAAAGGATACTACAAATAAACATCATTTGTGAAGGTCATTTAAGTAAGGTACTCACTGGTTCATCAGACTGTGATGCAGGGAGGATTCTCCTCCAGGTTTATAGGAGAACTGCATCCATGTGTTCATCCTCTTCTTCCTTCCTCTAAAAACATATTATACATCTTTCTCCATATTCATTCTTATAAGGCAATTAAATTCAGATGACAAAAGATTATTCTTGCATTTCTCAGGTGCACCTAACAAATGCTTCATTCACATTATTTCCATTAACTCATGTTGTGTAAATTCTTTTTATCAAGCAAACTCTTGGAAAAAAAATCAAGACTTTGCATTATCTGTTCAGTGAATGACTACTAAATTATGGCTTAGTGTTTATATTTATTTATATTATATTTGTGTTTTATTGTCTCTTCCAGTGGTGACTATTATGGATGAAATAGGCTTGCAAGACTTTATTATTTGGTACATAAATTAGCATAACATTTGAGCCTGGATCAGCGAGGAACTAAGGGAGAAATGGCATTCGTACTTCATGTTCCCATGGGATGGAAGGCAAACAGAAAGCTGGATTGCTTAACAGTTTTTACTTCAAAAACAAGCACCTGGAGGCAGTGGCAGTAGCACAGGTTTCAGAAGGGCTCTCACTACCCAGCACACAGGCTCTGCGCGGGGACACCTCGCAGTGCTGTGCTCTGCATCACAGCTGAAGGGAGACACGTGCTAGGACCAGGCTGGGAACACTAACAGAGAGGGTGGCAGGGAATAGATATTCACCCCGTGGAAAGGAAGGGGAAAGAACCAATAGGAAGAGACAGCTATCGAGGGGATTTTCCCTTCCTGTACAGTTTGTGCACGCATTCCCGGTTTGGGCAGGCCGCTGCACATACACAGCTCCCAGCAGAAACTGCAGAAACACCCTCGGACTGTCACTGTCCCCACGGTTCACCAGTCTGCGGGAGGGATTCAGCAACCTCCCTGCAGAGACAGCTTCCCGGAAGGTCTGCGTAAAACATTACGTCAAAACTACAAGAAGAGCTAAATCAAGGCTACTGATTTTGCTTTTTTTTTGGATTAAGTTAGTGGTAAAGAATGACACAATTAAATGCGGACAAGGCTTTCAGTTAAATAGGCTTTCCATACCCATGCTGACCACCCTTCAAACCCAGCTTCATCCATGCTCGGGCCTGTTTCTGACTGCCCCCCAGCGCACACACCAAACCCCCAACCACCAAACATGCATCTGACCAGTTGCCATCAAGAGGCCAGAGCCATTACACAGAAATGAAGCTCTGCACACCTCTAACCCATGAGAACGACCAGGGAACAAAATAAGACCTTATAGTGCTGCTAGACTTTAAAAATCCATGAAAGTGTAGCAAATACATCTTAGTGGGGGACTGCCACTATGGCATCAGCTGCCACAGTGCACCAGATACTACAGCACAGTGGCTTGTTAGAAACAAGTGTCTGAGCAGTTCCTGAACTTCAGCAGTAGAATTTAAAAGCTCTCCAGTCCTCCACTTATTCATGAAGACAAAGCATTACTACTGAATTTTGCATTTCTTTTTTTTTTTTTAAGTAATATTTTTATTACTGCCAAAATCCTGAGATAAGGCTTTTGTAGCACAGTCTTCTTCTTGGAGGGAGAGGAGTTTTCTTAGCTCACCAAGCCTTGGATTTTTTTTTTCAGCATTAGCTATTTTCTCTTGCTCCGTTCATGTTCTTCATGCCCCAAACTATAAGCTGCTACTACGAAACAGACTACATTAACTTTCACAATACATCTTCATCCCACAACTCCCCTTGAAGTCAGTGGGACGGTTCATTAATAATGCAATCCTCAGCCAGCGCAAACGTATCATCCATTGCCTGTCTGGCTTCGGGAATGGAAGCAAAGTTTTCCAAGTGGGATATGCAAACCAATGATCTGCTCTGCAAAGTGAGGTTCAGTACGAGCAGAAAGCACTTACATCTCTGCAGATTAGAGTTGCTTACTCACATGTCCAAGTCTGGCTTCAAGAATCTTTAATATCAGTTTGAAAAATGGCCTGCATTTTCTTTTCTTTTTTACAAGTTGGTTATATTATTTTTTTTAACTATTCATTCTACATAAATATTCAAGTAGGGATCTTAATCATCTTCTTTTCCAAGAAACATAAAAGGATGGGTTGGCCCCTGAGTACCAAGTCAGTTCCAAGACTCACCATCAAGGGAACTTACACTGTCATATTACTTTCTTGTGTGTTCCTTTTCTTCCAGATGTTCAAGACCTGAATAAGAATGAGAAGCTATTATATCGCACAGAATAAAAACAGATTGCTCGGTACAATTTCTTAGAAATTACAATGTTTCACTGCAAATCAGCACATTTTAACACACCAGTTTGTTCTTCCTCTTCCATATGTGTAATTTGATTTCACATCCACTCATAAAACGGACCTTTTTCAGATTAATCAGTCTTGATCTTTTGGTCGCATAATTTCAGGGCACAACAAAGACCAAGTAAAGCTTCAGGAAAGTTTAAGGACATCTGCCTGCGTGTCTCATGTAGACATGGCTTTCCCTGAAGGGTCTAAATTTCAGAAGGAGCCAGACTAGGGCATAAATTTCTGAATGTTCACATAGTCAACCTGCAGGCATTCAGGAAACAAATCTTCTGGAGTCTTCCACCAGGGTTTTGTTCTACTAAACCATCTTTATTGCCAAGGTGCATAAGGAAACCAAAAGGAAAAAATGCTTCTTTTTTTTTTTTTTTTTTTTTTTTTAACATATAGAATATATTTTACCTATCGCAAACCTTCAGTGGCTTAAGGAAAAAAAGTTCTCTCTATTCTGCTTCTCTTTGGCATCTTTTTATTTTTCTGGAATTTTCTCTCCTGGAAAAAGGGTGTTATTACGTTCTCCGGAGTGCTCCCTGCTTGCGTACATCAGTGTAGTAGATAGCAGCGCTTAAGGGAAACAGGACTCTGGGCTATGAACTGGATACTCCTTAACCAGAGGGTGTCATACCTGTGATTTACAGCTTGATTTTAGTTACTTTTCATTGAATCATAGATTAAAAAAAACACACAGAAAATATCAATATTTTCTATCAATAACAAATACATCGATGGCCTCAAAACACTATTAATGACCACTGTCTATCATCTCAACTGCTATATTTCATCCTGCATATACTGCTCCCCCAGACTCAAATATATTTTCCCTACTTCAAGAAGCTCTTAATTGCTTCTTAGAGAAAAGCACTGAATGAGGCAGAGCCTTTGTTTGATGTTAAAGGTCTGAAACCTTTGAGTTTTCCATTTGCTTAGCTATTTACTGATGACATATCCTGACAAGGTCACACTGAACTGTGGTTCAAAGGCTATGGTAAATTTGATCTTGAGTCCATCACTGAACTATCAAAAATATATTTACTTATCTCTAAACCACAGAAATATGAATAAACTAGATTCTCAAGCACTTATGCCACAGGGAACTAGCAGTTCAAGAAACAATATTTCCTCTTTCACTGCTGACACACATGAAAAAATCTGGCATTTAGAGTGTTCATTTTCTACCTGTCAGCTGCAATATTACTTTGGAGATTCAGGTTGTCATTATCATTGAAAAGTGATTAAAAAAACTCTGAAAAAACGCCTGTGCAAAATCCACATTGATAAAACGATTCAAAAAACATACATTTACCACACAAAAGGAAATATTTTACTTACCTACCATTATTCAGTTTTAATCGAGACTTCATATGGAGGCTAAATTAATCAATGTAATTTCTCCCTTAATGCCAATTCATTAAAATAAAACTGAAAATGCTACATTCTATTAGGACCAGATTTTCTAAGTTAGATTAAGTATGGGATCCTGGACAGCACCCTCATCAACACTTTCCAGTTCAGCATACCAAGAAACACAAAAGAGTTTGATAGTGCAGCTATGCAGACACCATCACTATCACATAAATATATCACTCCAGTCAAAAACTAGAAGACATGTAGCAGTATTAAATATGTAATACTCAAACATCATATGCACACATGTACAGAACTGCACCTAATTGAAAAAAACCACCCTTCCTCCTGATGTTTTCTGGTAAATTTGGTGTCAGGCACCTACACTTTGATTTCACTGCAGCCAGCACTTACACAGATGCACTCACGTCAGTGCTGGTAGTTCAATCACAGAATGATACAATCTGTGAGGTTGGAGGTGACCTCTGCAGACTATCCAGCCCCAAACCACTGGAGCTGGCTGCCCAGGACTGGGTCCAGTCAGGTTCTGATAATCAAGGGTAGCCCTACAATGACATGGGGTAGCTCTCTGAGCACCTCACGGGTGGATCTCATCAGGTCCCACGGACATGTGTATGCACAATCTTTGTAAATGGACCCTAACCAGGTCCTCCTTGCCCCAGACCTCCCCTCTGGTTCTGGAGGCCTGGGATTCCTGAAGGCTGATCTTACCAGTAAAGACTGAGGTGAAGAAGGTGTTGAGGATCTCAGCTTTTTCTGTGTTTTTTGTCACTCCGGTCCCTGCCCCATTCAGCAGTGGGCCTGCATTTTCCCCGGCCTCCCTCTTGCTGCCGTTTTACCTGTAGAGGCTCTCGCTGTTGCTGCTCATGCCTTTCATCATTTGATGTCAGCAGAACAACACCAGTCAGCGAGCACCACTCAGCTTAGCCCCAGATCTGGCAATCCTGACTGCAAGGCCGTTCTTACAAAAACACCTTGTGATGTGCTTCCAAGTTGGCGTAGTCGTGCCCGTGATGACTACCAGCATCCAGGATCTGTCTGCCTGTTCTCACGAAGCTGCAGCTAGCAGCAGCCTCGTTAGTACTCTGGCAGTTGCGGGGGGCAACACGAGTTCAGCATGCTCTGGTTTGTGATGGGAATCACTCAAAACCCACAAGTGAAATGCAACTGTAGGGGGTAGGAATTAGCAAAACTCAGTCTTGTAGCATCTTCCAGCCTCTTTCAGTCTGTGGAGGGTTGCTCAGGAGCTCTCAGGACCCAGGCCGTGTGTATATCCCCATCTTTTCACAGCTGCTGAGCTCCTGGGAAACTGGAGCTGAAATAAAAATGGAAGAGTGTAAATATTATTCCCCTGATACTGCAGCAGCAATTTATTTCCCCAACTGCATTTCCCACAACTGCTGTGTAGTGTGTGTGGTGTTTAAAAAAATAATAATAATCCTCATTTTTGAAGTATTCAGTATCTCCTAGAGCTCAGTAAGCCTTTATTAATCTAATAACACCCCATCTTGCCCTACAAATTCCAGAAGTACATGCCATGTTTATTTTTTTTTCCCTGAAAAGGCTCTTGGAATATAAACTGAGCTTCTTTACAGGCAGACATTTCAAAAACAGAGATACATATGCATCCTCACACACATGCACACAACCACCATTATAAATCTGTAATGCTATATATATGTGTGTGTGTGTGTGTAAATGCATAACAAGTGTTATAAACTTCAGTACCAAAAACCATATTCTTGTCTGCTTTTTTTTTTTTTTTCTCCTCCAGAGAAACACCTTATGGAACTTAATTTTAAATTGTCTGGACACAGGGAAATATCTCCAAGATTTCTTCCTCTTCTCCAATTAAGAATACTTTATTGACAAACATATTTTTGCATGGTATCTTCAGCAGGATAGCAGTCCATACAGTTCTGCTTATGTGAGACATCTTCCAAAGGAACCAGAAATTTCCCTGAGTTATCACAAAAAAAAAAAAAAGCGGGGGGGGAGGGGGGAATTTTATGTTTTGTGAGCTCAAAAAAAAATAAAAAAGGTTTGCTGCTTCATTTTTTTTTTTACAGAAACCAAAAAAAATGGTTTCGACATTTAATCTAAAAAATGTTGCATATTCTGCAAAAAGGGCATGAATTTGAGAGGTGAAGTATTATTGTCCTTCTCCATGATATTTCTTGTAAAAAAATCTGTATTGTAAAATTTGGTTCTGAGTACAGTTTTGTATATTCCAAGGTTTCTATACACCCTGCAAGCTTATTTAGATCAAAGGAGGATAAAATCATTTCCCAGGGCAAAGTCTGGAATGTCCACACAGCTGGAATACGCTAAAATCCCAGCTCCTTAAGGTATTTTGGGCAGCTTTTCTCTTGCCATCTGGATGGGAATTCTCTAGAGTTGAACAAAACCTCCATACTGGGACCCCTGAAATTTCATAGATGAGAGCTAACAGAAAAATCCATCACCGACAGTGGAAGGAGTTCGGTGGGACTCCTCTGAGAAGAGGTTCGCTCCGGAGCACCAAAATCTATGCCTCTCCCTAGCAAGGTTTGTTCAGGTGAGTGATCATTCTCCATCACTTACTGTCTTTGCAATGCATTTGTTTACTAGTCATTAACCTTCTTACATTGCTTTTCTGCAAAAACAGCCAGAGCCCTCCAGATTGTTTTGCAGTTATGTGGTGAAAATAGCTCTTCTGAATCCTGGAGAACAGAAGGCTCGAGGGGTAACTTATCAATGTGTGTAAATATCTGATGGACGTAGTGAAAACAAGAGAGACAGGCACTTCTCATTAGTGTCCAGTGACAGTTTGAGAGGCAAGGGGCACAAATTGAAACACGCAAAATTCTTGAACTTAAGCAAAAGAAAAGCCTTCTTTATGTGAGGGTAGTTGAGCACTGGAACATGTTGCCCAGAGAGGTTATGGACTCTCCAGACTTGGAGATATTCAAAACCTGATTGGACCCAGTCCTGGGCACCAGCTGCCCATGGTGGAGTAGTGGTGTTGGACCAGATGTTCTCCAGAGGCCACTTCTAACCCCAACTATTTTGTGAAGGAGATACCATAGTTTCAGCCAGCACCAGCTCTGAGGTAAGATTTTTAAATCAACACTAGGGGTGTTTAAATGTTTAAACCAACATTGATGCCAACTGAGCCTTGCTGCATTGCCCCCTACCCTTCTTGACTCACCCTATGAACTAAATAAACAAGCAAAACCTTCTTGATGTTCCCAAAATTAAACACTTGGAAGAGTTGTCTTAACAGTAACAGCTTAGTACATAAGGGCACTCGCCGTCTCAGTCCTCCAAAAGCACAGAGTGAATGGAAGGCTTCTGTGTGCTGCCTCTGTCTCTTTTTTTTTTGGCTGTCCCCCAAATTCATAATTAAGAACAATGCAACTGGGATTAGAATATTCAGCAAAATCTGAATAGTTTATGGTTTCTACTAAGTTATTTCCCATGAATCCAAAAACCTCATAAGATCATACTGAATAATAAAGAAAGTTATTCTTGTAGGGACAAGGTATCATTATCTAATATTCATCATGACAGAATACAGTCATGTTACAATTTATACTGCAGTATCCAAGATATTACCTAACATCCATTATAAGCTATGTCTTAAACTGCCTGTAATACATTTAAATAAAGATATTCAGACAAGTGAGATGTTCTACAAAGATGCCATTTTAAAACAAGAAAATGGAATAAAAGTGCATTGACTGGTATAAATGCAATAAAACTCTACTGACTTCTCAAACTCGTTACAGTGCACTATCGGGTATAAAGGCTGATGACTATAACAAAAGCAATAGAAAGAGTTTCCCTTTCCTCCTGGAAAAAGCAGTGCATTATTTTCCCTTCACTGCCCCAGCCCACCTGGCTGTTACTCTTGGCATCTGCCCAGCACCCTTCTCACTCTGTTTGATAATGCTACATTCATGAAACAATGCTTTTTTGTAATGCAAGGCTCTACACACGATTTATGGCTATAAAGAATGCAGTTTACAGCACTGTATTTATTATTTCTAAAAAGTAATTTAATTTATAATTTCTCTTTCAAGTCCGCAAAGTTAACCAGATGATACAGAACAGCTGATATGCCAGTTCCTTCCTCTGGTTTGCTGATAAGATGCTAGGATTATCATGCAGCTAGGCAACTGGGTGCCAAACAATCTGCAAAAAGATTTTAATCCTGACAAAAACCATACATAGAAATGTAAGATGTATGTTAACAGTAGGAAATAGCTAGATCCTTCCCTTGAATCTTTCTTTTACCACAGACAAACAAACTCTAGCCAAAAATGCGTGGCTTGTGTCCCTTAAGGAAAAAAATAAGTTGTTTTGTAATAATAATGGTTACTGCATGTGAGATAAACCAGAGTCAGAATCCTGATGTCAAAATATACAACTTGAAAAGGCTTTTTTTTGGTGGCCTTTTCCTTATTTATCCCTTGCACGTCATCAGGATTTTTTAACATTTTGCATGAAACTTTCACAGCCACATTGCTAATTGCACAAATCATTCTTTTATTTCAAAAAGCCAATGGAAAAGTTACTTTTCCTGAATTTCATTCATTGAATTGGCATGTGCAAGCCAGCACATGTACTGAAATAGTAGAAGCAGAGAGTTTAGCTGTTGGAATTCATAGCCCTTGTCACGCTTTAGTCAGTCAGTCCCAGGCTGCTTGATGACAATGATTCTAACTGAATTTCTGGTCTCTTGCTACACACTAGTTCTACATAAATATTACAGGGGGAAAAAAAGAAATAAAAGAAAGAGAAAGAGAAAACTTTGCAGGGCAACTTTTGCTTTTATGAAGGTACCACTCCAATTTCACCTATATTTCAAAAAAGAGAGAGGGAGACAGAGAAAGAAGGACAAGGAGGGGGAGCAAACATGCAATTAAAAGGAAAAAAATAAAAGGCTTTAAAGCCTCAGCTTTTAAACACCAGAACAAATATCCACATTCTAGGTCTGTAAATTGTTTGAAAATATACGAGGTGGTTCAAATGTGGCTTTAGCGAGGGAAGCTAGTCACGCTCGAGGAGAGATGCCAACGCTTTTGCGGTGAGCAATGCCATTCAAGGCGTCTGTGCATGCTGCAAGACTGAGAAAAAAGCCTCACGGTGGTTCTGAGCTGCTGTTATTATTAGGCAATAACACATGCAAGCATCTTGACACATTCAGCTTGTCAACACATTTCAATCTCAGGAGGAGCCGAAGTGAAATCTTTGCTTAGCGTGTTCAGCAACGCTCCCGAAAGGCAAGAGGGAAAGGCGAGGGCAAGACCTCGGAATGGGAACGGCCAGGAGAGCTTGCTTGGTGAATCTCCCAAAGCAACGAGAGTCAACAGGGGCTTAATCTTTTATTTCCTTTCCATAATGAGCCTGTCTCTGTGAATTCAGTTCTCCTGCCTCTCAGCTGTTATCTGCCACTTCGGAAAGCAAACAGAGCTGCAAATTTGACAGTTTTCTTGCTGTTCGGAAACCAGAGGCACTCTCTCCTGGTGCTGTTGATCTAGAGAGCCAGCAGCTCTCAGCCCCATCCTGCCCTAACAGTTGTCCTGTCACCTCTGTGGTAAGGTGTCTTTGATTTAGTAAATTGGAATCAAAGCTTTATTTCCCACCTCCCCAGCCAAAGCATCTTTTCTAAACTCTACCCCGCCTCAGTCTTTTCCTTATCCTTAGGAAGAAAAACGTAAGCCAGAAATACTGCCGGGCAGTAAGTTTTTCTGACAAAATCCCCATTGCAAAAACATTTTCAAGACAACAGAGCCCCATAAATTAGGCCAACATAATGCCACAGGAAAACTCCTTGCTTCATCTATCGAATAACTTGTGGGGGAAAACTCATACTGGGAGATGGCTTAAAGCCTACAATATAAGAAGGGTGATAGCCAAGTTGTAATGTCTTGTCAGAACAGCTATGTTTAACTAGAAACTGGATCAGACAGAAGATCCATCTATCCCTCACCCAGGCTCCCACAGTGACAAGCAGCAGATGCCTCTGATAGCAGAGAGCTGGGCAAACATGCCCTAATTGCTCCCCTAGCTTCAGATAGGCTCATATTTGGGCATGTCCTAAAGGTATTCATCATCTCTGCTTAATTGCTATTACTAGATTTTTCTTCTTTTAATTCTGTTATGTTTTGGGGCACAAAACAAGCCTTTGAGAATAAAGCCCTCTGTAACAGTAATTTTTATTGCTAGCTAGACATAGGGCAAAGTTGTTTCTTTTTTGGTTAGTTTTGAACCTTCAATCAGTGAAAACAATTTGGAGACTACTTCTTGTAGTACAGAAAACATAATAACAAGCATTCTTCTTTCACAATATCATTCATAATTTAACATGGATTCCAGAACCTATAAGTATTTTAGCGCAGGTAACTAGACATGCTGTTTCAAGAAGATCTGATGGGTGCAAAGACAATGATGCAAAGCTCTCATACCATTGTCCTGGTTAGAGATGCCAGATGTCAATGATGTGGGTCATCAAACACCACCTGTTTTGCAGAAACTGGTACAGCAGCAGCAGGCTGTTGGCCAGCTCCAGACAGCACCACGCTTGTTGAAATGAATGGAATATAAGAACATGCCAAAAAGCACATCTATATATGACAGAGTAATCAAAGATCCACTCTAGACATTTAAGGAACTCAAGTCATTTGCTCAGGGTATTAGCATATTGTACAGCACTTGTACAGCACCCAGAAAACATTACATTATGTGCACTTACACGGAAGTACTGACTGAAGCGCAGAGCTGCAAACACACCAAGCCAGCAAGGCCTGGCTTTATGCCCGAAAGTCTAGAATTGCAGAATTTCCTTTGCGTTTTTTTCAGTCTTTGCCTAAAGTGCAAACACTTTCAGTGTTTATTATTCCAATTTATTAGCTGAAAGCCACTTGAATATCCAGAGTAGAACTGAATGCAAGGCAAATTAGCCTCCTTGACAGAACACTGTGGACAAGAGCAGGCTGCCTCTTCTAACTACCAGGGTCCTTGTTCAAAACCTGCAGATCACAGCAAAGCAAGTGGCCAAAAATATCTACCAAAATACAGGTGCTCTTTGACGATGATTCTAACAGTTATCAGTGAAAACTCCATACAGACTTACTAGACTTTACACGTGGGTTTTGGGCTAGCAGAAGGCTACTGAGGGATTAGCTTTGAATAAAATTCCCAGTGAAGACAAGGCAAACGCTGGTGTTCCCTACTCAGCACATGTGCCTCAGTACATGGAAATCAAACAACCTTCTGACCACTGCCCTTATTTCCTCACACACTGGCCTGTACAGCTGCTGCTGGCTCCAAAGAACCATTCCTGAAACCAGTATGGTTGCATACAGGTCACTGGTGAACAGATACTTGAAAAAAAACTTTTTAAAAAAGCATTTTGTTCTTGTAGTAAGTTTAGCAAAGCCATGCAGGCCACTACAGTTCGTCATACGAGTACACCTGAAGAGAGAGGAAAAAGCAGTTAGAAGAACAGTCCACATTCAAGTATCTGATGTTTTTACTTTTCCCAGGAAATAACAACTTGACTTCAAAATGGGCAATTAAAGGTCAGAATCTTTTCTAACTCAGTAAGCTTCAGAAGAGAAGAACAGCAAAAAAAAAAAAAAATAGCAGAGACGTTCTAATATTCACAGGTGCGACTTTCTGCCTTTAAATGAGCAAGCCAAAAAGAAATCTAAAAGACCCAGGGTAGCACCACATTACATGTTCCATCAGAAATAAACCATAACTTGGTTGGACTTGCATGTAAGTGTTTAAAGCCCCACAGCTTGTTACCAGAGCGGCCCCGGTCTGGGATTCTCCCCTGCCAAGGACATCAGAAACTGCTCCAAAGCACTTGGGAGCAGAGCCAAGTGAAGGGAAAAAGCAGCTTCCCTGTGGTACAGGGTGGGCGTTCAGAGGCAGAAATTACTGCTTAATACATAAGGGGCTACTTGGCAGAGGGTTAAATCTGTGTCGTCACCAGAAGGGCCTGACCTGCCCCAGGCCATGCTCTCCCGGTCCTTGTGCCCGGGCCCTGTACAAAGGAAGGAGCAGACACACACAGGCTGGCAAAGGGCAGCATTTTGGAGGCATCACAGACTTCGGTGAAGATAACCTGTTGCCTGAGTGCACCCTGCCATCAGTCCCTGCGTCACTTGCAAAGCCCCCTCTCCCCAGTACCTTCGTTTTTGACACATTTTTCCTCAAAACATTTTTGGAGCATCCAAGGGCACAGCAGTCTAAACAGGAAAATGAGAGATGTCTTCTGACCTGGATGCCTATTTTTAGCATTTTAGATAAACCATTGTTGTAAAATAGATACACAGAAGTATAACTTTTCTGTTTAACTTTGCCCTAGGACCAAGGACTGAGGGACGATTCAAAGCCTCTCCCTCCTCTTTCATAGCCTACCTTCTCTTATTTACCTAGTTCAATATATCTAGACTATTTAGCACAAGTTACACAAGTATATATATTCAAGGGTAATGTAAGGAGGAGATAAATTGAATGTGAAAAACTGTTTTTGCTAGCAAGTTATTCAGTGAGTCATCAATGCATTAACTACGATTACTGGCTTCACTCTCACATTTCTTGAGGTTCTGTGTCAAGTCCAGGGTACCTCCTGGTTAGCAGACCACATTTTTTAAACCTCAGGATACACATAGGAGACAAATGGCAGAAGCTGGGAGAAAACCTAGTGTGAATCACAGACAACTCAACCACCCAGTAGGTAACAGGCTGATCACGGCAAACTCCTGCACAACGTCACGCCAGGCATGAAAATCCATCCTATTGCAAGAAGAGAGACAGCAACTGTGGGACATTGGAACCACAGATCAAGTACAGAACTGTTTGCCTCAAAGGTCTTTTCAATGCTGGGGAAAGAGCTCTGGGGCTGAGTCACACAGGGGAAAATTCACTCCAAGTAAGGGACAATCCAATAACCAAGCACTACAGGAACGTGGACACTCTGTAAGTCACCTAAGTCCCATGTAAGCATCATTTTGAAGGCCTGAAGACTGTATAAGTGTCACATGGGTTCTTAAGTGAATGTAACATAAACGGAAGATGCAAATTAAGTTTAAGATCATATATTTTTTAATCATGTTCTGGTGCTTCATGAGCTCCAAGCAAATAGGTAACCACTGCATACACATAGCAGAGAGTTCAAGCAAAGTACGGTGAATTTTTCTTACTTTCCAATCTCTGAAAATAAAAATAACCATAGCCACACTTAATAACAGACAAAAACACTTACCAGCATTTAAGCTAATTTTCCCTTTGAAAATTGAAAAAAAAGCAAGAGTTCATGACTGAGTTGTAAAAACAAATGATTCAGGCCTCAGAGAAGGTAAACTTGATTTTAAAACAATTTTACAAAAAGTCATGAATTTGCCAGCCAACCAATAGGGGAGATTTTGCCTCCTATTTGATTACCAGCATGAAAGTCACTAAATCCCTGCTCTCCTGATGAATCACTGAGAGGGAGTTAGCACAAGCCAACACTGTGTATTTTTGTTTCTTCAAATATACATATCATGGTCCAATACACAACATTTTCCTTGAGTCATCAAGTAGTAGAATTAGGTTTACCCACAAGTGCTTATCCTCATTTGCAGTAGTGCATTAAAGAAGAACCACCTTCATTTAAGTCAATCAACTTGGATTGCTTTGGCTAAAGCAGACAAGAAATCTAACTAGTTTAATGCTTGAGATTTTTTTTTTTTTAGGACAAATAAATACCAAGGAATGTCTGCTTGTGATAAACATGATAAACAATCACTAAGCCAAGACTGTTTGGATAGCAAGTAGATTTGGCTGTAAAGGGGATTTTTTATAGTTGTTAGTATTCTGCATGCTAACAGCACTCCTAAGCAACTAAATCCAAGCGAGAAACTACTGCTAGGCCCTCACCGGGAAGCAGAAATAATACACCCTATTAAACATGCATCAAACCAGCTTCCACGCAAATCTAAAATACAAGAAAAAAACATGCATGTATATTTATAGAAAATGTCAGCAAGGAATTAAAAAAATGGCTCCGAGTTAATAAAAGGGCACAGATTTGCAAAGCACATTTCTATGCAACAGCAGGTTTCACAAATGACCGTATCTGCTCTCTGGTCTCGCAGTGTGTAAAATGGAAGTAGGTACTTCACAGTGAATCAAGACTAAAAGAGCAGAAACAACCCCTAAAAGGAATACAGCAGCCCAGAACTAGCACTTTGTTAGTCACTGCCAAGATAAGTATAAAAAGTGAGAAACTAGCCCTTTAGATCCTGATCCACTAACTTCTCTTGGGGCCAGAAACACATTCATGCTTCAGCATGTTGCAACACTATCCTGAGAGGGAAACAGGTGTCTAAATCGTGCCAGGTGTCCCATTTCCCATAGACAAATGTAATAACCACCAATCAATCCCACATACTGAGTAGAGGGACACCAAGCTCCCTTATATTCCTATTTTTGGATAAGAGTAGTCACAACTACTTCTTCCAGCTCACATCATCTGCACCAGCTGCTCCCCTGCAGACACAAGGACCAAGGAGTAGATATCACGGGAATTCTGTGGCATTTGAGCAGGATATGATTTAGGCCTCTAAGGAGATTTGGAAGCACCTGAAAATTGCCTTTTTGGATTTAGGCACCTGATTCTGCTAAATACTAGAGAAAGATCTATATGTTTTGGTTGTTCTATAGGATATGACTACAGCTAGGGAATCATAGAGACATAACATGAATAAAAAAGACAAGAATGAAAACAGAGCATTATTAAAGAAGCAATAGTAAAACAGGAGAGTATAAATTATGTAACACCTGGTAGTTCATCAGTGTACTCTCTTTGGGATTTTGCAGTAATAAATCATGAAAAAAACACAGTAGACAGGACTGTTTGTGCCCTTTTGTGGGCCAAAGGTTGGAACAATTAAATTTCTGCCAGACCTTTGGAGAGGCAAGTATTTCTGCATTTCATTATTCAAATCTATCAACAAAACAAGCAAACCTTCTGAAAAGACACTATCTGTAGTGGTGTATGCTAAATAATGGCATATTTTACAATTTATAAGATATACATGTAAAATTCACTTAACTGTAAGTAGAATACAGTCTCCCCAATGAATCAAATCCTAAGTTTGCAGTCACTTATGATGAACGCTATAAATTTAATCTTGCATCCATATGGCTCTCTCCTCTCAGCAGTGGCCATAAAAAACCACCAGATTCATAAAGGTAGCAAGATTTATTTTTGAGAATAATATTACAAAGATGTTGCTTTAAAGGCAGTTGTAACGTTTTGCTAAAGGCACTCTTAATTTTACTTACAGACAGGAACATAGTACAGAGTACAGTCTGGGATGCTGTGAAGCACCAGTGACACAGCCCAAGTAATTTCTGCATCAAAGCCCATAAATTCTCGCCGAGGCATTGCCTCTCCTTCAGAGGGCTGTCTTGATTTACAGTTCTTATATCATATCCCTATGCTCCTGTGCGTCACCAGGGATACTAGCCCTTTCTGTTAAACAAGCATCTCACATGAGTAGAATATATATGCATAAAAGAATTTATATATATATATGTGTGTGTGTGTGTGTAAATATATATGGATTGTAACTAAATAACTATATTGTTATATTAACTAATTATTAATTAACTAATACTATAACTGTAACTAAAACTTTGAGGACCCCAAAACATCTGTTTCCTAGAAATGTAACTGGAGAATCAGTCTTTGCTTTATTGTGGCAGGAACTTACTTGCCCTGAAATCAGCAGGAATTTTGCCAGAGCTGACTAAGAGTGGCATGCCAGGTTCTTGCTACGTGACATCCTTTGGGTCGGATTTAGCTCCATTTCAACTCCAGGCTTTCCAGGCTTGAAGGCAAGGTGAGTTTTCATGACGAGGACACACCAAAGCACACGGAGGTGGCCCAAAAGGTGCAGGCCACCTCTACCCTGTGCAGCCCACGCAGCACGGGGACACTGGAGCCAGCTGCAACTGCACCAGTCCTGGAGCCAGCCGCATGGGGCAGGAGGCACCACATCACCAGCGTCTGCGCCAGCTGCCTGCGAATCTCCACTTTGGTCCATATAGGTCTGAGCATCCACTCCTGAGATCTGCTGTTTGCCAGGTGTTGGAAAGAGAGGCAGCGCAGGAGAATTCACTAGGTAAAGGCTCCCGAGGAGGAAATGAGTGAGAACAAAGACATCAGATTTGCTGTTATGAGGAGACAACATCCTTGCTGATTTCAACTCTGCCATGTAGCCCAGAGAAATCAAGGCTGAATAGAAGGCAGAAACATCAAAGGAGTTGCATACAAATGAGCTGTGAATTGGTAATGTCAGGAAGGAGAGAAAACATTTTTTATGAAATGCATGGAAAGCATCTAAAAGGATTTTTAATAAATTCTTTCCAAACTCATTTGTACTGTTAGCAGAGAACACTCAAAAGTTTCATTTTTAATACATTAAAAGAGTTTTGAAGTAGTACAGGATAGAACCACCATGCTCCAATACTGCAAATAGATGCCAAACTGTATGAATTACAAATATTTACCATCAACAACTGGAATAAAACCCTTTTCTTGTCACTTGCCAAACAGAACACTGCGCTCCTTAGGTCTTCACTAAGTAAAATTCGCTAAATGTTACAGCATCTACAACATCTATTTGCTGGGAAACTCCCTCAATTTGAGAAGATCATCACAGAAAAAGCTGAATCTCCAAATTTGAGGAAGGAGTTTGAGAGTGCTCATTTTTATAGTTTCTCATAAAAATAGATGTGGGGTATTAACTGTAGCATATCATTAGTACTGAAGTAAAATAGCATGACTGACTTTTTACATTATAAGACCTCTGTAGACTTTTTTCTTTTTTAAACATTCCCACAAGGCAAATTGTATTTCTGACAGGTAGGCATTGAAATATATTTGACCATTTCTAGCTGCAGGTACAAAGACTGAATACAGGAAATTTGAAGTGCTCTGACAGGACTGCTTTGCATCCTAGAGGACTGAATCCCACTAACCCAGTATTACAGAACTTTTATGAAAATATCACACAGGAAGCTCAAGTTCACTCTTTTTCAGCACTGTGCAATATTTGTAGACATTTCATGTAGCCTACTTATGGAATGAGAGAGAAAAGATTGGTCTGAGTTCGAATTATGAAAACACTACAGCCTGAGTCTGAATGATTGTTCTGCCATCGTTGAAGAGCTCAAACAAAAGTTCAGCCCTAAAAGCCCATCACTTCAGAAGACTAAGCAGTTTCTAGAAGTAAGAAAACACTTAGAGAAATGTAATCTGCTCAGCTGTCCACAGGCAAACTAGAGTTCAAATTTGGTTATCTGAAAAGCAAAAACAGCCTTTTTCGTTTTCTAGCTGAGGTCACTTTCTCTCAAGAAAATCCCAATGAAATATTACTGCAGCAGTTTTCCAAAGGCATTTTCCTCCGCTCTACTCTACTTTTTCTTCCCCCTAATGTAATACACAGCGATTTTTCTTTCTTATTCTTGTCATGGTTTTGTTTTGACCTTGCTACAGTAAATTTAAACAGCACTCCTATTTTCATTAAGAGAATAAGCCAAAATCGAGATGACATATAATTAGTCTAAGCACGAGGAAAAGCGAATAATCCGTGTCGGTGACGTTTTGGAGAGCTTCCACGCGGCCTAAACCCAGTCACATGGAATCACCCTGCAGCTCTCGCCAGCACAGCCTTCCTCAGGAGGAAGGCTTCTCCAGAAGAAGAAGAGCGCCTGACTGGTATCAAAGACATTCCACACAAGGATCACTGACTGGTACCAGCACCGAATCCCCAGATGTAATTCCACAGATAAATACACACAACCATAATATTTGCTTTGACACAAATTCCCCTCACTACCTAGCTGGAAATTCCCTCCCCACTCCTCCTTTTTAAATCAGCCTCATCATCACCACACACAAGCAGTTGCCAGGCTTTGGGCTCAGCAAGAAAGGGATGAGCACTGAATACAATTCCAAGAACTCTGGGGCATGTTTTTAATCCTCGATACGGAACTTTTGCCATCCAAAGTCAAACAATGCTTCTGAGACTAGGCCCCAGGGAGAATGAGTAGGATAAAACAAGCTGAAGGTTTCATGGACCCAAAACCACTGGACAAAGGTGTTTTAGGTGGATACTGTGCTCTGTTTTAATTCTCTGCGAAGAGTAAGGGCACTGATTTGTCTCGAGGCTGCTCTGACCACAGTAATTAGTCTTACAGTTGCTGAACGCAGGTGTTTAATTACCAAGGCCCTCTAGCAAGGTGTTTTACTAGATTGGCTTTTCCCTTTCGTGGCCCTTCGCTGCTGTGTGCTCAGATCGGAGGGGATGGCACCCTTCCCCACAAGGCTCTGATCTTTATGTTTTATTTTCGCTGCCTGAAGCAAGGGGGAAGGAATAGCGGCGGTCACCCACAGGCGCTCCCTGCAACGAGAGGCCCTGGGAGAAGGAACAGGTTGGGCAAACAGAGATTAGGCCGAGCGGGCGGCAGAGCACGGCCCCGTGCTGCGTTTACCGAACATCAGTACGTAAACAGGCAACTGCAAGTTCATTTCTTCTGCACATGGTTGTCGATCATGGCGGGTAGGCAGGGAAGGGGAACGCTGCTCTTTGAGGCTCCAGGAAAATAGGAGGCAGAGGAGAGCAAAGAGGGGTCACGCTCATCCACATCTCAAAGTCATCCTCCACTTCCACTGCAGGAAGCAGCCAAGGAAAAGTGAAGAGCATAACTGCACTTCTAGCTAAGTGAAATTTCACCCAGAAACTTCTGAATTCAGGGTGTCTTGTGGGTGCACATGCATTTCAGCAAAGGAGACAGGACCACGTTAAGGGAGCGTGAAAACACGCCAGGTTTGTGCTATCTGCTCACTTAAGGCATGACCAGGGAAGGAAGAGACCTAACCCCATCCCAAAGACCAAGCAGTGTCGCGCATGGCTGCAAGCCGGGCTCTCCAGCATCCGGAGGCTGTTTTCCCTGTCTCCCAAGCTCTGCGTGCTCTGCCAGCCGCCTGGGCTCTGCTGCTCATGCTGCTATGAAGGTGTGTTCCTAAGATGCATTGGATCAAAGGTTCTAGCAGGAGGTTCTGAAAAGAGAAACTACACCAAAGAGATCCTGTCTAATTCCCATAAAAATTAAACGTGGTCCTCTGCTTTACTGCTTTAAACTGCCTCTTAAGCGTCCTTAAAAGTCTCAGAGTTCCTCTTAAACAATGATCTCCATAGTCAGCTTCAGATTTCTTTGCAGGAAGCAAAAAATTCTTTTGCTTCATGGGTAAGGACAAAATAATACTTATGTAGAGCCTGAGAACTAAGTAGTTAAAGCTTGGTGCAAACACCTCCATTTGAGCAACAGAAATAACTGATTGCTTATCCAGCTGGTTACTCTGACCTCAGCAAGTGCATTTGAGCAAATGCACTTGCTCGAGAATACTTACAACAAGAATACTTGCAACAAGTATTGAATGTTTCTCGGATATTCTTGAAACTACTTAGGGAAAGGGAAAGCGAAAGGGAAAGGAAAGAGTGGAAGGAGCTCTTCTTTTTTAAGACAATATCATCATTCAGGAAACAAAAATAGTGCAATATGATGTATAGAATGAGGAACAATAAATGTTTGTGGACATTTTTTACAGCACCTAAGAAAGCAAAGGGCCTGCACACTTCCTGATGCAGTGATAGAAATCAGTGTGCCCATCGCTTCACTTCAGATATTTCTGTGCTTCCAAAGGCCACCAAGTGGCTACAAAGCTCTCCTATCACAGCAGCGTGGGTCTCCGGGAGCTTTTCAGGAACAGTCCTTATGGGGCTAAGATTCACATTCAACAGGTACTTTAGAAACCAAGAGGGCAGTCTGTGAACTAAATCAGAGCATAAAAATCTGACTGAATAACTGTTCAACAGCTGTAAGTACCACATGCTGTTTTTTTTTTTTTTTAAGAAAAAAGTCATGAACTCCTTGCAAAGAATGTACAAGCAGGAAGAACTCATCTATTCTCTGAAACAAAACCCCTTCAGAAAATATATTATGCTGCAGAAGACCAAAATTATACATAGATACTTAGCTACTGGGTCAGACTGTGTTTTATAACTTCCTCACTATTCAGAGCTATTTTAGTTCATTCCTGCAGAAAGAATTAGGATCACATAGAGAGTGTATTATACAAAAAGCCCTATTTCCTTAAGGCTCATCTTGTGCTTTAAATAGCTCCTCACTGAGCTGGGGTTTGGGGAGCTGGCATTTCTATTGGAGATGAGCCTGAGGAACAACATTAAGAGGCAGATCGAAACCAGCACTAGGCAAAGCAGCATTTGCCTCCTGGACTTGGTTGGGCCAATCGTCAAGTAGATGACCCATCACTTATGGCAAAAGTGTCAGTAGAGAAAGTTTTGGGTATATCCTTCTCTTATTATCCAACTGTTTAATATTGATTTATTTTGTTTTACATTTTACACTGTTTATGATTAAATTAGTTTTCTGCTCTAAACATTGGAATAATTACAAGTGTTTAATTCTTGCTATGAAATACATTTCACAAGACTAAAATGGGATGCTTTGTTAGAACAAAAAGGCCTTAACCATTTCAACCCAATATCTGCATCATGACCACATTTGACATCTTCCAGAGCAAAGAACTACCCCAAATACTTCCAGCACTAAGCCCATTATTTCTGAGAGAAGCACAGCACTCATTTTGAAGACATTTAGCCCTGCTTTCAATGCTGGCAAACCTGTCACATCCAACAGTAAGTTGCTTTGCTAGTTAATTACCTTGGAGACATGTGCACCTCAAATACAGAAACACTCTTAAAAATCTAATGAGAGACATGGTACCTCAGCATGGTGTTATGCTCCATACTCACCTCCTCGTTGCTGGAGGCCAATTGCTAATTTTCAGATGCACTCAGCTGTTTCTTGGCTTGCATGCTGCCCTAACTGCGCTCCCAGATGAAGGCAACAGATCAGATGGAAAAGCTCAATAGATCCAACCTGGCTCACAAGTCACCACATCATCCAGGAAAAGCAAAGGACAGTTCTCTGCAATAATATGGCCAATGGCAGCAGTGGGAGGGTTTTTATTTTTGTTTTCCCTGTTTGTTTTGGGGTGGGCGAAGGTGGGGTTAGCAGGTTTGGAGAACTGACTCCATGGCCTAATAGTGCTTTCACCCTAAGTGTGTTCACAGCTGAGAATTTCCCTCATGTAAAGTCCTCTTTTCTTGGCACCACCACCATTCAAATTCTTCTAGACATTACCTTTTTTCAAGTTAAGACTGCTTCTCTAAAAGATTTGCTGGTCCTAGTGAAGTTGAAGCTTAATGGAGCTCAATGACCTGGGTTATTCAGAAAGATAGGTTAGAAATTCTTTGGTGTCCTTTCAACTGGTGATGCATCATTTCCATTCATAGTGAATAATACTTAAAACTTTGCAAAAACAAAGTGCAAATTCCAGCTTCCTCAGCAAAAGATGTACAAGCAAAGACTCAAGCAGCACAAACTTCCACAGCTGCATCTTCTCATTTTTCCACTGAACTGACGTGCAAATCGGTTCTGTGAAACACACGAGGCTGAGACAGCAGCTGTGGCACAGAACAGTTAATGCAGCCTTAGGAACCACAACACCCTCCTAGCCTACAGGAGCCAGGACCCGCACTCCGGGCCACCTGCTTCCATGAGGTCACCTGCGAGGAGCTCTCCGTGTGGGGCCCCGCACCAGCCGGCTGTGACAGGCAGCTCACTTGAGGGGCTGCGGCAGACGCGTGCGCCGCGCTCCTGCCTCGCTCCTTTCCAGATGCTGAGGAAGAGCAAACATGAAAAAAATGTGGCTGCAGGAGGGAGGAGCTGTGATGTGGCTGCAGCTCCAGGGGGAACATAGCATGGAGCAGGAGACTGGCTCCTCCAGGCACGTCAAGCTTCACTTCCAAAGTTCAGCCTGCCTTTCCCTGCTGCAAACGCTTTCTAAGGCAGAGCCAGGAACCATCCTGACAGTGGGCATAACAACATCAGAGGCAGCCTGTCAAAGGAAGGCTTTCAATCAACTCCTTTTCTAAATCATGTGATTAAATCAAATGAAAATTAACCAGGGAAGCCTCCTGAACTGAGCTATGGAGAAGGTCAGATCTGATGATTTGCTCTGTCATTTGCATGAAGCTGGAATTAGAGCCCTGACCCTGCAAACGCCGCCGTGGACAGACAGGCTGGCCAAGTCGCCTTTGCTGAGAGCCTCCGAGATGGCCCTGGCACACGGGACAGGCGGCACTGCTCCATCCTGCTGACACTCAGGGCACCCAATAAGGTGATCAGAGACCTCGTGGACAGTTAAGGAAACCTGGGGTGTCTCCTCTCGACAGCCGTGACTTTGCCATCCAAAGGCTGCTCATTCAAAACCTTTCCACAGAACTGCTCTAATCCCCAGTGAGATATTTTATATAGTACAACTACATGTATTTTTAATGAGCTTTTTTTTTTTCAAAAATATAATTGTGCATATAGCATTGACTTTACAAAACTGAAATGGAAACACTAGGGGTTGCAGTTTTCATTTTACTTCCAGCAAAATGGGGAAAAATCACCTGGTATTAGAAAGGACAGGGTATACCTAATGTCCTACCCCCAGGAGACTGAAGTATACGCTACCATAGGCTTGTTGCTCTCTCCTCCACCCAGATTTGTGAAGATGAACAAAATCCATACTAAATGCATTTGTAAAAACATCGAGATGAACTGCACAGAGCCAGTCTGGACCCTCGTGGGTTTATGCCCAGTCTGGACCGCCAGCAGGCGGTCTGCATCTCTTCTGGGCTACAAGGGACTTCAGCGCTGGCCTCACCCTCCACACAGTGCTGGACCAACCCAGCCCTTGGCCGGGAGAACAAACTGTGTTTGCCCAGAGCCTTCTGGAGGTGCCCACGCAGCACGTGCCAGTCCACAGAAAGGACGGTGCAGTGCGTCAGAGCTTGCCTGAAAATTGCCTTGTTACACTTATCACACTGTAAAAGTGATTTGGCCACAGAGCAGGGTGGGAAAGCTGAACTCTCAGAGGCTATGAGGGCTCATCCAGGCTGTTTCTCATCCATGTACGTGGCCTCTTTTTAGTATTAGAATTCGAAATAGTCTCCCTGTGTCTTGATGAAAGCAACACATCTATCTGCCTTGCTTTTATTAGTCAAGACTTCAGAAACAAAAATACAGGTCTAAGCAATTATCCTCAGAGGAAAGAAAGCAACAGCAAACTGGAATGCATTAGCCACAAATGAGGCAATTAAGTCTAACCTTTGCTAACCTGACAGGTCAATGGCGCGAACAGTATGCCAGGAGTTATTTGGGTCCTATAGATGCCCTTTAAAAAACCAATTATCTGGAAATGAGTGACTCTGTTAGATTACAATATATGGCTCCTTCAGAAAGAGCTGGGAGGGCAGGGGGGAAGGGGCTCGCAGACCGGCCCCCATGCAGCTTTCCAGTATAATTGAAGAGCTCTCACTGTTCAGAGGAAGGCAAAGGTTTCTTTTCACAGAAGGTCTTCAGAATTAATTACACTGTCTCTTACCAGGGAATGGGAGAACACGTGTTTCTGGATGCTAAATCAACATATGAATAGGTTCTTAAGGAGTACAAAAAATTAAAAAAGCAAAACAAAAAAGAGGCAGGACACCACAAGCTATATAAATTAATGTGCCAGTCCTTTTAGATATGACAGGATGGGATGAAACCAGACTAATGAAGCTTTAGGTATTAAGAAAAAAGAAAGTGTTAAAGTGGATGTCACGATGGGAGCCAGCAGAGGGAATAGGAGGAGATACAAATTGCAGAAAATGAATAGGGAAAAAAAGTCATTATGTTTTGAGTCCACTAGGCGAAGAAAATTTTCTAGAAATGAGCCAGAGCCTCTTAGAGAGAGTCCTTTAAAGCTCAAGCCATAAGATGACCTGGCCATATACCCTGCAGGACGTATCTCCAAATGTTATATCCGTGAATCAAAATGCAGGCACAAAGCCCACTCCGGCAAGCACCAAGAGGGTCTCCTGCCCACACGCAGTGAGGACCCTCTGCTGTAGCTCCCCGAGGCAGAGCAGTCCTCAACAGGACATCAGCGCTGGTTCACGCGACAAGAGACAGGCCCTGGCTACTCGCCTTGCGTCCCGCTCTCAGGCACTCTGCTTCTCAGTACCACTTTGCCTCCTCGTCTACGCGGGGCAGCAGCCTGGTGCACTTTGGCTCCAGTGACACACAGCACACATTGCATGTGAGAGGTCTCTGGAGCTTTTCCAGAGGAAGAGCACAAAGCTGCCTGGGGTCGTGAAATTACGCACAAAAGCACCGCTGCTGATGTCGGCTCCTGCCCTCGTGTGTACTTGCCTTCATGGGCCAACAGGAGAGAATATGAAAATCCATAAAACATCAGCAGGGAACAGAGAGTGATTGGAAAACATGAGATCATAAAACAGCAAAGCGCTGCAGAAGCATTATACGCTCAACCTTGACATGGACTGTATGACTCCATCTGCGAAAAACAAAACAAAACTGTCACAGCACTGAACTAAAGTAAAGCCAGCAACCAAAATGACCACATCCATCAGCTCTATAAATACCCAGTGCAGCCCCCCTTAAAATATTTCATAAATGCCTTAAAAAGAAGACATTTATTAGGTTTTCACTCTAAATTAAGATTTACGAAAGCAGAGAGTATCTCAGGAGACCTTTATGGCACACTCCATTGGCCCATAAACAGGTACTGCTCTAGCAGCAGCTGCACTGTCCGCTAGCCTGGGACACAGGTAAGCTGAGCAAAAAACATCTCCTGGGGTGTAACACATTTAATGAGCTAGGATCTCTTAACAGAAGCAAATTTACAAATGTTATATTTATTATAATTTTCAATATAAGCAGCTAAAATGCACAGACCATTAGCTAAGATGCTTTTTCAGTTGATTACTCTATTTTACCAGAGCTCCCTGTGGTGATCTGAGTACACATTACCCTATATTTAATGGTGGTAACTGCTGGTGTACCTGATCTGACAATGAGAGCTTTAGAGATTCTTTCCTCAGAAAGAAAAGAAAAAAAATCTCAAAAAATGACCCTTAGTCATTTCAACGAATCGTAACACAAAGAGCACACCAGGTTCTTCTCAGCAACACTAGTCACCCCTGTTATTAACTTCCCACTAAGTGCACTTAATGCGTGCCCCACTGACACTGGACCAAGCAGCTTGTTCTTCAAGTGCTTAAGCAAAGTCTGCCCATTTCCATCTCATTCATTGCTTAGCTCTGCTCTTCCTGCGCCCCCAGTCTCCTTTAAAGAAGTGGTAGTTCTCATACACCTCAAGCCACTGGCCTCAAGGCTGCAGTTGACTACGTGTTGACTCAGTCTGGCTGAGACAGCCCCAGGATCAGGTCCGCTCACGCTACCACCCAGAGATGTGCTGTCTTGGATTTGTAATGGGAAAAGGGTACGTACAGGGAGGCAGAACTTACGGTCTCTACGTAGCACTTTTAAAATCCGTAAGAGCCCTTGCTCAAACCTGACCTTTAGCCAAACAACACAAAACATGACGACAGCCACCGTCACCCAGAGGCCTAACATTACTGACAAGCAGTGCTGGTAAATCACACAAGCCCAAAATATACTCTCTGGAAAAAAAAACAGAAAATCTGGAACACAGACCTAGCCAAAATATTCAGTATTAGCATAATACTCTGCTGCCAGCTCAGAAGAGCAAGACTTTCTTGACTGTGAACTGTTGGGAGTCAGCGCTGTGCTGTTTATGCTTTATCCACTTCAAGGAAATGGCAAAAGCAGGAAACCTTAGAGGAAAGGAAAAAAGTTCATGGATTTTCCTTGGAATAATAATTGTGGTTTGAATCTTTCTCAAATTACTCACAAGTCCTGTCCCGCTGAATTCATAGCAAAAATCATACAGACAAGCAACACACGGATTGCATCCACAGGGCTCTCTCCACACACACAGGTTCTCTTCTGAGACTTCTCTTCCCTTTGCTTTCCATTCAGTTTAGTTTCACATCATGCAGCAAAAATTATTAGAACAGATCAGAAACACCAGCCGTTTTGTGGCTGCACATCTGCTGTCTAAGTGACAGTTCCCACTCGATGACCAGATGTGGTAAAGAGACGAGCTTGATCTTTGCCTAAACGACTAAACACCCCTGGCTCCCTGAAGTAAGTCTTGCCCACAGCACGTCCCTCCGGTGCCCCGCGCTGGATGGCGGCACAGTGAGGCCTGAGGCAGGAAGCTCCCCGCCGGCTGCGGACCCCTCCGCGGCCCCGTGGGTACCCGGGGGCGGCGCTCGCTCCTTCTCCGGCCGCCCGGCCCGCTCGCCGCTGCGTGGAAACGCGCGCTGCTCGCCCGCGCCGCGGCACTGCCCCGCCACGCAGCTTGGCTCGCATTCGGCAGGGCCCATCGGCTCCCTCCTCGCCCTCTTCTGGATTGCCCGCTCTTTCAGAGCCTGCAGAAGCCATCCTTCCCAAAGGCATTACTTTAACGCCACTGTCCGTCTAGCCGTATCATCTTACATTTAAACCATCCGAATCGCCTCAAAACATCCTCTACGCTCCTTGCTTTGCTCTTGCAGTTTATCATGTTCTTTTTCTCTTCCATTTTTTTTTTCCAGTTTCTTAATCTTCTCTATGTAGGTACCTGATTAGGTCTACTCTGAGCATGTAATATTTCTTAATTTAACCCATTCCCCCTGCTCAGGGCCCGTTGCTCTTTCACGGCTCCTCTGTCTTATTTCATAATAAGAAATCTTTATCTTTTACCTTCTTTTTCTGGTCATTTTCAACTCAAAAAATTTTTCTCCTCCCCATTTTAAAACACTAAAAAAAAAAAGTCCTTTTTGTCTATTTTTTCAGAAACGATGTTTACATCAATCACTTAAGAAATGCACCATCATATTGAAATCCTTTTTCTCTAAAACAGAAAGTTTTGATTAAATTCATGATCAATTCCAATTAATTAAAGCTGTGCAATTCCTGTACAGATGCACTTGTTTTTGTTTAAGTGATTCTTACTTAGTTTTTCTTGGTTCTCTTTATAATGAACTTAAGCAAAATCAATATTCGGAAGAGCTGATACAGCCCATTGGCAGTTTAAGGATGAATTCCAAGTCATTCAATTACAGTTAATTCGCAAAAGTTAAAACTTTCTGTACTACACAAAGCCTGCCCAAATTGCCACCTTTTCTCATCACAGAATCAATTGCTTAACGTGATGCTGGAGGGAGGACAAGCCCCTTCACTCTACAGTACTAGATGACTGATATTTTCCAGGTAATGTTTCAAGTGACAAAAATGGCTTCGCAGCAACCCAAACTGCCCTAAGGAAGGAGCTGGAGTAGCCCTATCCAGAGCTGCAAGCTACATGGGCCAGAGAACAAACCCCCAACACCGCAGCGAGTGCCAGCAGGGCCAACAAGTGGCTCCACGCAGGGCCTAGCATGGAAGCCTTGCCATAATTTGGACTCATCTTTCTTTCCTACCACTCACATCCCACTGGCTTTTCTGAATGTTTCTCATCCAACAATTTTTAAGGTTTTTCCACTATTATTTCTCCTATATTCTCTCCTGTTCTATCATCTTTCAACTCCTCTCTTGCCCTTCTCTCACTTTGTCTCCTTCCTTCTTCCAGCTCCCTCCCCGCTTTCCTGCCTCTCCTTCAAGACTGCTCGCAGCTAGGCAGAAAGGGAAAAGCCGAGCACCAAGCGATCCTTACTGCTCCTGACTGATCTTTAGCCTGAAATAGTCTGACATGGGAGCAAGCAGAATACAATTTTATGTAATAAGATGATTTATTCATTAGCACAAGGCAGGCATAAAAGCTTGCAGCTGATGAGAGAAGGAGGTTTGTTACAGCTGTCAGTTCCACCAGCAAAATACATGCGTAAAAAAAAAAAAATACACTGAAAGCATCCTATAATTACATTTATGTGTCCTTCCTTATAGAAAGAGTTTTTCACGGATTTATTTTCATAATGAAATAGCAACAATTACAGTGTCAGAAGATGATTGATCTGTCAGTGAGTTTGATTGGCCCATTTATTTCTTAGAAAAATATTAAAAAATAAATAAGGTTTTGGCCTGATACTCAAATTATCTACCTGCTTTTCTGTGCTAGGAACTTAACAAGTTAACTCTGTACCAGAAAGCTTAACAAGCACCAGGCTTGTCAATCTTAACAAGCACCAGGCTTGTCAATCTTAACAACCACAAAATTTCATTTGATTTTTTTTCCAAGGACAACTGGAATAACAGGAGTCAGCTCTCATTCCCTTGCTGTTTTCGAAGCAATTTGAGCAGAGAACATTTGAAGCACTCCCGAACTTCTCTTTCCAAACAGAACTGTTGAATTCCAACAGAAGATGAGCCAGGCCCCAATTTGTGATAGAAAGGGAGACAACTCGTGTTTTATGGAATCAGCCAATGAAGGCAGGCAGAAACATATCACATTAAGCGGTGTGGCTTCAGACCAGGAAAAGCGAAGTGCTTTCAGGTTGTTTCCCTCTTGTAAAGTGAGGGAAAACGAGGAAGAACATGTCCCATTCACCGATTTCTCAGGGCAAGAAGGTCAAGTTGGTGGCCCCATCTTGGACAAATGTTAGACTGCTTTGATGACCAAGGGAAATTGTTAACAACACAATTCCAGCTTTTAGAGAAGATCTGGAGAGCAGATGCTGCACTTGCAGAGGGAGCTGTGATATGTGGGTTATCTATCTACATAAATCCGTGAAGAACTTAATCTGAGTTGCTTTAAACAGAATTAGGAAGGTGGCTAAGTACTGTCATTAGATGTGCTTTCTAAATGCTCATTTTGTGAAAGAGAGATACTGGCAGAAAAAGCAGCTCTTTAAATAGAAATACTAACATCTCCCTGGTGTTATAAATTCCATTCATAGCACTCCATTCTACTAAGGCACCTCTTCCTTCATGAGGAGGAAAGAATTTTCCACTATGACGCACTGGTCTTGTGACAGTATTCAAACAGAAAGGGGCAATGGGGGATTTAAACTGCAAAATCAAGCTGCAGAAAGAAATAAAAAGATGACTGGTCTGATAGGGTACTAGTCACATAGCACATTTTATTGGACATGTTATTCTGTACTTTGTGAAAAAGTATCAATTACAGGAGGAGGTTATGAAAGCCTGATGCTTTGTACAGACCACAGTGAACAAGGCAACCAAGAGCACAAATGGCCTAAAGGAATGTATCTCAGAAAGAAAATCCCATTTCCATTTCAGTTTGACTTCATGTTTCATTGTGCACTGGATGCACTAGCTGGTGAGGGATGTTCTCAGAACACTATTTAGAAACAGAAAAGTGCTTTCTTCATGCAGCCTGCTATAAGCTTAGTCCTGAAACAAGCTAAACTCCACGGTTACCCATTCAGGCATGTTCTAAAACCTTTTGCCAGTGGATGTCTAACGTTTCTTTTACAACAGCTACGTCAGGGATCTTTCATTTTTATGTCCAAACTCCATACCTACCCCCAGTTACAATCAACGTAGCACCTCCTTCCAATAGCATGGCTACTTGTTTATCCCTTCTAACTATCTTTGACCATCCTTTTTTTTTTTTCCTCCTGTTTGCTTGTTTTTAGCTTACATGCACATGACTCTCTAAACAATTCCTAAATGTATTTTCTGGTACCTACACTCTGCTTCAAAATCCTCTATGAGACAGTACTAGTCTCAAAATGGGCAGAACAAAACACTACCATCCATCTCTGATTATTTCAGATCCATGCACAAACATACCCACATCCCTCATACGTGGGATATGTACGTGACTACTGTTGTTTTGTACCTTAAAAGTGCTTCCACACAGCATATAGTCCACGTAGACTCCTTGCCTTCTAAGGAGAGGAAAAAAAAAAAACCATTAGGAATGTGCACAGGCCCAGCTTCAACAAGAATGGAAAGGTTGGGGTTCTTCACATGAGAACACCAAGTGATGGCTAAAAGTAAGTATTACAGAAAACCTGTTTTTTCAAAAATCAAAATGCAACAAAGGAATAACAATCAATAAGAAATGAAGGGAGGAGAAAGACTGAAAACAAAAGGATATAGGATCACAAGTTCTCGCTGTAAGCCATTTATTTAAAATGCACACGTGAAGTCTATTATCTGTGTCTGTTGCTCAGTCTGGCCGTTAGCCTAATTTCTCATCAACATTATGGAATCACGTTAGTGCAAATCTCCACATTCAGACTCATCACAGGCTTCAAGCCCTCCTACCGGAGTGCCTACATCACTAGCAGTGCATCACCCTTTTTCATTCAAGTGACAAAAGGTGGTTCCTTTCAGCTTAATTACATCAAATTCCTACACACACTTCCTGTCAGTATATATATATTTATATATACATACACATATAGTTACTAAGATCACAAATGCACATATGCAAAGTACCTACATCCACATGCTATGCACTACATAAGTGCATAGCAATACATTCAAATATCCTGTTTTAGGGATCAATGAGGGACTTCCCCTTCTTTGGAACAGTGGGGAGGGTAACCTGCTTGTGTCAGCTGGAAACACGTCACCAGGAGGTCAGTGCAGATCATCCTTTCCCTCTACTCAGCCTTGGTGAGACATATCTCGAGACATATCTATGGTGCTAGCTCCTCAGTACCAAACATACTCCAAATCCAGCACAGAACCACAGAAGTCATGAAGGGCCTGGGCTATCTGTCGTGCATAGAGAAGCTGGGACTGCTTAGCCTGGAGAAGAGGAAGGCTGCAGAAATCTGATCAGTGTTTAGAAATACCCAGTGGGAGAGTAAGACTCTTCTCAATGGTGCCCAGTGACAACACAAGGGACAACAGGCACAAACTGAAATATAAGAAATTATGTTTAAACTTAAGAAAAACCTTTTTCATTGTGAGTGTCGAACATGGGGCAGGTTGCCTGGAAAGGCTGAGGGTCTCTGTTGCTGGAGATGTTGAAAATCCAACTAGACATCTAGTTGCTAGAGCAGGTTGCTCTAGTGATCTTCCTCTGAGGAGGGGGTGGACTGAATGACCTGCAGATGCACTTCCAACCTCATCCACTCTACCACAAAGTTTCATGAGCTTTTTTTTTTTTTTTTAATGTGTCAGCATGCATATATTATACATCTATCTATCCCCAGAGCTGTGACTATTGCAAGGTCTGCTTTGCTATGCCCCGAGTTGTTCACATTATTCTCAAGAATATTAAACTAAACTGTCAGCTTTCAGATTAGATACATTTGAGTGCCTTTCCACATCTTTGTCAGAAGCAGAGTTAGAAGATGAAGATCTCTGACGCAAACAGGTAAATGTTTATGGACTCCTGGAGAACAGTAACCAGGCTGAGATGCAGTACAAAAAACGCAAGCACACACACACAAGCACACACTTATTCTGATCATCACCCTCCAGGAAGCTGCACATATTTCACATAGTGTCACTTTGCAAGCAGGGGGAGATGGGTTTGCATCCTCTTACGTGAGAGTCATGAACGACTATGAAGAGACTCTATTTCTAATAGCAGTTTTCATACTTGTTATAGAAAAAGCACAAAAAATGTTAAGTGTCTGGAGAAATGGAGTAGGTATCTGTGGCTTCACCTCTGACAAACGATTTGAGCAAACCAAGGATCAGGGTGATTACCTGAAGACCTCATGCTGCAAAGAGTGCTCTACAGTCAGTAAGTGCCTTCTTAAAGAGAGGAGGGTTTGGGTAGACCCCAAAGTGTTAACAGAACCCTTCTTCGCCATGTGCTTCCATGTGAAGCAGTCCAGCCCTATCAATGTGTACTCAAAGGAAAAATACGCAAGGATAAGCAGTGGGAGTAGAGAAAGATGTGATTAGGCAAAACAAGACACACAATTTGCAGCCTGAAAATAAGATTAAGATAAATGATTATGTTAATGAAACTGGAACAATTCATTTTCCATCCTCTTCCTGTGTGGTGCAGAATGTTCCTCAGCATGGAAGGAGCAGCACAATGAGGTTAGTACCCATTAACTTCAGCTGGAGAGGACACTGAGACCTACCCAGAATTTACCCATGCCAATATCTCCTGCTGTCACATCTGTAAAGGGACGAGGCTCTGTTAGGGATATACAGCAAGTCAAAGTGATGTTAACAAACTAAACCTCATCTGCAGAAAACATTAACACTGATCTTGAGATGAGTTTTCTATGCCAACATAGAACATTAACAGAAAAACAACCCCGCAGATTGAAAAGTGGCAGTAATGGAATCTCATTCTAAAAACTCATTCCCAGCACAGTTCAACATTTAGGCATTACACTGTAGTATGAAACTCATGCATCTCACTCTGGAAATTCAACCTTTAAACCAAAGCAAAAAGAACACAACAGAGAAAAAGGCTGAGAAACCACCAGTCAAGACAGCAGCAGAAAATGCAAATTTTTACTTTTTTATTAGAGTTTTTAAACAGATTTTTTTTTTTCCTTCTTAAAAAGATCTGGTGTAAGAAGTGTCTATGAGGCCAGACTTCATTCCAGTTCTGAAGATCACCACAAGGAATATATAGAATACACATTAATTAACAGATGACTATTTTTAAAGCAAAGAAAGTTTCAGTTGTAAGAGAACTAAAATTCATGTTAGAGACTTTCCATCAGATCTTTTAGCAGTAATTACTAAAAAAAAAAATCAGTATTCCTAGATGCTCTACTCCACTCTAATCCATAAAATGATGAACACTGAACTCTTGAAAGTAGTTTTTAACTAATCAGATGAATTATGAACTTTAGGAAAAAAAATCTCCAAAACACCAAGTTATGCCGAGGTAAAATTTTTGTTTTAGGTCTGCATGCAATAGACCAAATCTAAATTGCAAAATTTTCACAATTTTAAATTAAAGGGTATAGAATGCCTTTCAGAACTCAAATCATCAAGAAATAGCTACACTTCCAGAGCAAAAGAGAAGACAATACATTATTTAGTGCTCAAACATACTTCTTGGTTGTATTTTGCAATATTTTTGACAACAACATTCCTTTACTATGGCTGATAGTAAATATTTTTTTTTAAAACAGTTCTTAGATCTTCTAAGACAGTCTGCACCACAACTCACCCTTATCATGCCCCATTTGTCACAGGTAGGTCAATGCTGGCTTTGTAAAAAGCATCCATCTCTGAAACTATTTCAGCTGAAGGCAAGCGGGGGAGCATGCCTGGATGTGGCAGGACAGTATATTTTTCCAGGAGACACAATGCAGAACTACACTGTAGCTGCAGAGAGCACGGCTGACTGGGTATCTTGCTAACGGGCATCAGCAAATCTCTAAAAGATACACAGTTGAGGTAAGGGGATGGAGAGGACACGTACAAGCGAAGGATGTAACAGGAGGATATCAAGTGCTTTCCCTTCTAGACACAACAAGATTTTCGGCATCTGTTAGATGGAAACCCTGTCATGACCAATGGGGAATCCTTAACAGGGGAGGAAATAAAATAGTTAAGAACAGACTGTGAGAGGAGGAAGATAAAGCAGCATCCCCCGTACGCCCAAAGAGATTTAGGACCGTGCATCCCTTATACAAGCAGACTTCTCAGACTCCCGGCACTTCCAGCTGCGCAGAGCTGTGCTGGAGCGAGCTGACAGCCCACTGCTTTCACCTCTCTGGGCAAACGTCCCAGCAATCCCCGTGGTTTGGGGGACTTATCCACAACCAGACTTAACAGCTTTGAAGAAAAGGAAAGAACCAGTATCTAGAAACAATTCACATTTTTCTTACCTATCTAGAGTTACACTTCTTCATATTTTTGTAATCATCATAGTTTGACTAACATGAGCCTCAGTCCTGGCCCTCAACTCTACACAAATGCAATTCAGTAAAGATGCAAGAACTCTGATCTTGTAAGTGCTTTTTGTCAGAGATATGAGAAGATCACTGACCCTCCAAACACTGTGGAAAAACTCTACTTTGGTTCCAGATCTACAGTAGCCATGAGTGAAACTCTGAAGATGCCAAAACTGAGTCTACCCATGACAAGTCCCTTTAGAAGTGGAGTGACAACTGCTACATAATAAAAAGTCTCAGTCGCATGCACTTGCATTGAGTGAGTGTAGTCTCGGTTGCTTTATCACCAGTCCAGTAAGTTCAACTTTCTATGAAGAGCAAACTCTAAAAATCTGCCTCAAGTTGTGCACTAACCTCTTATTTTCTTCCCCCTCGCAACTGTAGGTGCATTTCTTGATATTTTGTGCTTATCTCCGCTTCAGTCCTCTCCCCGTCCTGCACATTCTTGGCTTCTGAAAGGATTATGGAACTAGTCATCATGTTTAATGCATCTTTTCTGCATGAAGACAACCAGCTAGTGGGGCACTTAGCACAGAATGTGCTTGTTGTTAGGATAGCATTCCTGGAGGCACATTACAAAGAATAGGTTAATTCACAAATGGTTTGTCATGTTTTAAGCTATGGTTTAATGTCAAGCTTCCTCTCTGTGCCTTTATGATGGTTATCCTATTTCAGTGTATTCTAACCACACATTACAGGTTAGAGCAGTAACAAGTTTAGAGAAGTGCATTTTCAACTTTAAACATGATGCCCCCTGCCTCTCACTTCAAATACATGCATATCCCTACAATTTTCCATTAAATATATAAAAACATATTTTCCATTAACACATAAAAATTCATCTTCATTTCAGTTAAACTTTTTGTAAAGACTTCAAGAAACTTTACAAAAATGCCACTTCAGCTTCCAAACCCACTAAGAAAGACTGCATTATCAAATACCTAAGAACAAAATTACAAGACATTTCCCAGATATGTCTTTGGATGCCAACATGATGTCTTTCCTATATATTTCGAAGAAATTAATTTCAATGTTCTCTGAGATATTACAAGGACTTTCTTCTGTGTCTGTAATCTGGGAGTTATTACAGAAGCCACATGTTAATGCTGTAGCCTAAAATAAAACGCACATGCTTCCAACCACAGTATTTCATCTTGGGTCAGCAATACATTTCCATACTGTTGTAGGCCAGAAGTGTCCTGCATGGGAACCAAAACATTCCCGAACACCTTTACCCTCTGCCAAACTTACATGTTCCAGCTCAGCAGGTAGATATAAAAAGCAGAGGGACAGCAGTGTGTACACCACACGTTTCAAAGCTGAGTCAGTGTTGAACGTGCCCTTCCCTCAGCTTCATCATCTTCATGTACTGGCTGGCAGAGGAGCTCAAGGCATTATTAAGAAAAGTTATCTATCTGGAAAGCTGCCCCTTCACAGAACATATTCACAACAATACACTGTCCTCTCCAGCTCTAGGGAGCTGCACTTGCTAGCACTATAGTTCTGTTTAAAAAAAAAAAAAAAAAAACAACGCACATGGGCCCAAAACAAATAGCATAAACCCACACACCAGTCCTTAGTTTTGGAGCCTCTTCCTGATTTTCCAGAGCTCTCTATATAAACAGGAGCTTCGGATATGTGTAGGGTTCATTTACGCTATTGGTATGCTGAAGAGAACTGCTTTTGACAGAGAATGAAGGAAACAGGCATAGGGATACGAGAAAGGAGCTGTGTAAGGGACACGCAGGAAATCCTGAAAAGACAGGCTGTTTTTAACAACTAGATGTGCAAAGCATCAAAAATACAGAATTGATATGAAAGTCTAGATGTAAACCACAGGGCTTAAGGGACCATAGTAAATACAAAAAGTGCTCACATAATTACATGATACATTGTTTGGTCCCACAGGAAAACTACCACTGCGGTTCAGAACAAGGTTGGGCCCAGACCTTCCAGTTTGAGAACACATCAGGGGAAAAAAATTACAATGGCCCAAGCTCACCAACAGGCCCAAGACACCTGCTAAAATCCATCCCCACTCAACAAAGCATTTAAGCACATAGTAAAGCATATTCTTGATATAAACTCTTTCTGAGGAGGTGATAAGATGCCACACATTCAGAAGTAGAGCGGGGACACACAGGGGGAACCTCAGAATGATCTCCTGGTTTTAACCTGCACGTTGGAGTGACGGCCAGTGCTGGACAGAGCTGTGGCCTGCTCATTAACTACACTCAGCATCATCTCCAAGGTCACTTCAGTGACTGAAAGCTCTTCCAAGGCAAACTCAACTCCGCTGCATGCATGTGGTAAAAGAGCACTTGTTACTGTGGCCTACAGTCTGACTGTGAAGGAGGAAACATTTCAGTTTGTTTACTCAGTTCAATCAGTGCAGAGGATAGGGTGTTTTTCTTTACCTTTCCCTGGTTCAGGATTCCCCCTCACCCCTTGATTTCCAGGATTCCTAAGGGAGACCAATAGTAACTACTCAATGAAGAGGTAATGGTCTATTACACGCTGCAGACTGCACCTCCTACCTCACTCCCTTTAAAAACAAGCCTGTGTGCATCATATCTGCGTATGGCTGCTTTTATTTAACACTGCTCCCACCGAGGACAGCCGAACAAAAGCAGGAGGAGAGTTTCTCAGAAATTCACCTCCCCCTGCTGCTTCCCCCCTCACCTGAAGCAGCCTGGATCACCCCAGCTCCCCCCGCAGCACCCACCAAACACGCTGCTTGGAGCAGGTGGGGAAGGAACAGGAGGAGACAACCTGAGGAGAAAGATCTCCAGAACTCCTGTTCTCATTACCAGGCACCCTTTTAGGGGGAACAACTTCCCTCTCCTCTTCCCCACCCCAAAAAAAACATCCCAGCCACGCCGCAGAAAAACAAAAGCAACCCTCCCAGAAGTAAAAAAACAAAACCCACCAAAAATATTGCCCTCCCCACAAAAACCCCAAGCACCTCTCAAAAGCACACATACACACCAAAATTCAAACATGCACACACATACATAAAACCACAAAAAAAATCCATCACAGACGCACCACACATCAGGAAATAGGATTTTGGGGGTTCTCTCAAGGCAAAGATAAGTCCAACTTAGAAGCAGATTTTTTCTGCCTCTTCCTTCTGATCCCACACAAATCCTGATATCAACACAGCTTCCTTGCCAGTTCTTCGACAATCTGGGGGGTTATCTAACCACTCTTTCCCCACAGGGAGATTAGCTACACTGGCAGGATGCTCTAAATAGAGTATTTCCCAGCAGGATGAGACATCCACGGGCGTTTTAAGCCACGTGTCCAAACTAAGCTCAATGTATTACTAATCAAATACCCATAATGTTCTGGCCACACAGAACAGTTCCTCTTGCAGCAACATATTTGATAGCTAGGGACAACAGGCCCCTGCATCAAATAAATTAAAATGCTTTAAAACTGATTTACAAATGCACTGAACAAGAGTTAACAATTGATAACGCATTTGCTGAAGTCATCCTTGCAGGCAAAGCTTATTATTTTGAGCACTGCAGGTCTCTGCAAATGTCAAGTTGCCTTTGATACAAAGCAAATCACAGGTGCAGTTTCCAAAAAAGAGAGCCACTGCTTCACCCTCCTAGGGCCAGGGCTGCATCTGGAGAGCCTACAGTTAATTCAGGTCATTTTTCCTACCACTGGCAAGGGAGGCATTTGATCAAGGCTTTCTCATTTTAATCTACCCAATTCAATGTATAACTCATTGCTCTTGCTGGAACTGATCTACCTAACTACGATGCTATAAGGGAAAGTAATACATTTAAAATAATGTTAAACTACAAAAGATAGAGCCAAATAGAAAAATAAAAATGCAATCCTGTCCATGTTCTGTTGCACACAGCTGTGTCACTCCTGCCACACACTGGTATTCTGGTATCTGTAGGGAAGGCTCCAAGCCTCCCTAAGCAATATGGCACGCGTACTCCACTTAGCTATGCTCAATCAGAACATTTCTTTTCCTAATGTCTAACCCAAATTTCTTCTGCTGTAAAACTCAGCCCACTAAGTCTTCAAAGGGCAGAAGTAGCAATAATTAGTTTATTTGCCTGCGGTCTATTATTTAACCCCTTTATTGGTTTATGTCTCTATCATACGTTTTTTCTTTATGTCATTGTTTAGCTCGTATATCCATGTTCATAGATATCGGTCTTTCTCACACTCTTCTCTGAAATCATAGAATCATAGAATCACAGAATGCCCAAGGTCGGAAAGGGCCTCTAGAGGTCATCTAGTCCAACCCCCCTGCACACGCAGGGTCACCTAGAGCACGTGGCACAGGACTGCATCCAAGCGGGTCTTGAAGATCTCCAGAGAAGGAGACTCCACAACCTCTCTGGGCAGCCTGTGCCAGGGCTCTGTCACCCTCACTGTCGAAAAATTTTTCCTTCAGTTCCTGTGGAACTTTTGGTGTTTAAGTTTGTGGCCATTTCCTCTAGTTCTGTCGGTGGCCACCACTGAAAAGAGGCCAACACCATCCTCCTCACTGCCTCCCTTGAGGTACTTGTACACACTGATCAGATCCCCTCTCAGCCTCCTCTTCTCCAGGCTGAACAGGCCCAGCTCCCTCAGTCTCTCCTCATAGGGCAGATGTTCCAGGCCCCTGATCATCCTTGTGGCCCTGCGCTGGACTCTCTCCAGCAGCTCCACATCCCTCTTGTACTGGGGGGCCCAGAACTGGACACAGTGCTCCAGATGTGGCCTCACCAGGGCTGAGTACAGGGGCAGGATCACCTCCCTCGACCTGCTGGAGATGCTCCTCTTAATGCACCCCAGGATGCCATTGGCCTTCTTGGCCACGAGGGCACACTGCTGCCTCATGGTCAACCTGTCGTCCACCATGACGCCCAGGTCCTTCTCTGCAGAGCTGCTCTCCAGCAGGTCGGTCCCCAGCCTGTACTGGTGTCTGCGGTTATTTCTCCCCAGGTGCAGGACCGTGCACTTGGCCTTGTTGAATTTCATGAGGTTTCTCACCGCCCAGTTGTCCAGTCTGTCCAGGTCCCTCTGGATGGCAGCACAGCCCTCTGGGGTGTCAGCTACTCCTCCCAGCTTCGTATCATCTGCAAACTTGCTGAGGGAGCACTCTGTGCCTTCATCCAGGTCATGGATGAATAAATTGAACAGGACTGGAGCAAGGACTGACCCCTGGGGGACACCGCTCAACACAGGCCTCCAACTAGACTCCGCACCGCTGATTATCACCCTCTGAGCTCTGCCATGTAGCCAGTTGCCAATCCACCTCACCGACCACTCATCCATCTCACACCTCTGGAGCTTTTCTAGGAGGATGTTGTGAGGGACAGTGTCAAATGTCTGTGATTAATTTTTATTCTGAATCATCTCAATCTGGAAACAGTACTTCAGCCCAAAAAAAGGTGGGAGAAGGGGTCTACAGGAATTTTCATTACTTTACTGAGAAAGAGACAGTACCCTTGAGGTCACTGGAGATGCTTTAGTCTCCAAAGCCTCAAGTCTCCATTACTAACTGATCTACTCCTACGCTGTCTGTTGTTTAACTCACTAGTGCTAGCTTAACCTGCTTATGAGGCTAGCGGGGTGGTTACTGCATGGTCAAGAGACATGATTTTGTGTATTCTTTTGAGGCGATCCAACCTTGTGTATCAGCTTGCCAAAGGCTAGGATTTTATCAGTTGAAAAGCAGAAATCTTAGACATAGAACTGAAGAACCATAGATGATTTCAGAGTTAACACAGTTCTTTTAAAAGCCTAGTTGAACCACTTGAGTCACAGAGCTCCTCAGCAAATAGATGCAAGTGAATGAAACGAAAGCTGTAAAACAGCAGCCATAGTGGAGTCTGAATACATATATATTATATATATATATGCATATATATACACACACATACACACAGAGAGGATACAGTTAAAGCTCTCTAAACGCTGCACAGACATGTGGCAGAAGCCTAAAACCATTTTTATAAATAAAAGGTTGGATTCAATGAAAAAAATCACTTCATACTGGCAAACTGTGTTACACTATTATTGGTGGTTATCAGGTGTCAGCTTGTGCCTAGAGTGAGTCCTTCAGCACTTCAAGCTTATATGACATTTACCTTAGCACATGCCTGGAAGCGTAACAAAACAAAACAAAAAAAACACACACATACGCAGAAACTATTTTTATAAATGAACTATTGTAGGTCGAAACACGTTGGAAGGATATTTATATGCTTGCATCTTGTTTCTCTCACTACACTGGTTCCTGCAGATGCAGTGTATGTACATTATAGCAAATTCATTCTCCTGAAAGCTGCAAGTTCTACGTTAATAACATATCCATATCTACCCAGCTATATGGAGCCTAGTAACTTTCACACTTCAAAACGAAGCCAGTAGATGCCTGGCACTTCTAAACTATCTCTGTTTTGGCAGCCAAAAGGAGAGGAAATTACAAAACAAATTATGCTGCTTTTGAGATTTCTAAGACTTCTAAGCTGAAAGCAATCCCACAGAATGTAATGTAAATGTAAAAGACTATTTTCTCTGTGTAGGAACATCAACAAGAGCATGACGGTATCTCTGCAGTAATGCTGACTTAGTATTAAGCTAGTGTTGATTGCTCCAAGCATAAATCAGCACAGGAATATTATGTTAGGAATACATGCACTGACCTTTAATGGTAGTTCACCTTCAAAAAAAAATGATCGAAGGCATTTCAAAACAGCTTGAACAAAATACAAATTTTAAGTTGAGGAGACCAATCATTCAATGGTCTCAATGTCTTAACCAACAAGTAGTGCACTAAGTGCAGGAAGTTATTTTACTGATTTAAGAGGTCAAAGCACACACACTGAAGTAATCAAAGCCACATTCTCTCCCACGATTGCAGTGACACAGGACAACTCTGCCACCTTACTGTTAAGCTATTTATCTGATGACACACTAAAAAAAGAAACGAATAGATTTCTGAATCATAAATGATACTAACTGCAGCAGATGATGAAATCCATGACTCAGGCTACTAAGATTACCATGTTCCAAATTACACTACTTGCATCTCTTTTATGTATTCCTTTGCTGCTGGTATAATTTGTACTTACCATCAATTAAATGACAGTCATAAATGGAGCTTCAAAAGATAAAAATGAATCATTATGTTGAGCCAAAAGGCAAATAAAAATGTCAAAAGATTAACTTATAAGTGCCCTGAGGTATAGCACAAACTCTTGAAAATACTAACACAACATGTTGGTTTGTCAGTACTCTTCACCTAGAAAATACTTTACATTTCCATTAACATAAATTCAACATGTTGGCTCTTTTAAAAGTAGGTTCCACTTTGTTCTTACATAGGAGGGAAGGGATAACTCCTTGTAGTTCGGACTAGCAGAAAATACTACCACTAGAGGATATGCCTATTCTTTGAAATAGCATATGAGTGTACAAATAGTATCCAGAGCTCTTCGGATGTATGACTAAAATAAGTTTCAGCACATATTTCTTAAGCTTTCAATAAAAAGCTTACGTCTTCATTTAGAAATACTTCCACTAAGTAGAATTACCTAGAAAGCAGTAAGCGGTCTTCAGAATGAAGTTACTACTATCCAGCATCTCCTTCAGTTCCCCATGCCATTTCCATCTCTAGCAGTGGGAATGAATGACCACGTAGAGAAAGTTTGAGGGTTTTGTTCATGGTCTTTAAGGACTAGCTGCTTCCTAATGAGAGACGCACAACACACAGCACATCTAGACAAGGCTTGAAGTTTATTATTAAATTGAAGGGGGAAAGGCTGCTCTGTTACAAATCATTACAGCATAACCGAATAATCAGTCTTAATTCTACGCACATTAACAGCCACATTACTGGCAAAAGGCAACATAAAGTAAATAACAGCATCTCCAAGCGACACAAGCACCAGACCATTCTTGTCCTTTAAAAAAGCCATGTTCTTAGAGATAACATGTAATTAAATACTGAAGTAACAAAAGTTATTGAGTCATAGCTACTGTACTCAGAAAGCCTGATAGCAAAAGATGTCCAAAGAACAGCTCTAGAGATACATCTTACTATACTACAATGTCAAGCTCTGGTTACTAAAATATTTCTAAAGAATATTAGGAAAAGGGAACTAATGCAAACAGGCTGCCATCCACTAGTAACACCTTCTGAGCTATTTTTTCACGTGATGAGTTGGAAACTGTGACCCAAGCCACGCTTGTGCATCACAGGCATGTTTTCTTCTGCTCCTCAAGCATCAAGCATAAATAGGTACAAATGTCAGAGCTTGCCCAAACACTTCTCAGTTTTTGAATGCTCTCCAGGATCTGAAGGAGACTGTGAGAAAAATAACAAATATGCATGTCCTTCCCAGAGGAGAGGTTTGCAGATGATGCTAGTGAACAAAATAGGGTTACATTCTGTGTGAAATTACCTAGATAAAAGATGATCCACAAGAAGTATCAAGCTGAGGCTCAGCTCTCTCCCACTTTCCAGGCAGAAGTTATTGCTATCAAGAAACATCTATCACAGAAAAGATTTAAGTAAGCAAAAGTATAGCTCGATTTTTTTATTTTTATTATTTTTAATTAAATCAGGCTTACACTCCCTTCAGAGGATACAGGGAAAGGAAGTCCTAAACCAGAAGATGCAGCCAGAAAAAACTATGGCAAGGAAAAAAACAGAGCACAGAGATAGCAAATAAAAGTGATCAGACTTAGAGCAGACCCTTGCTCGGAATATACCTCAGAGAGTCACAATAACAGGGAATGAGAGACTCAGAAAACCTATACGGGAAAAAGAAATGCCAAGAAGGAAATCCAAGCACTTCGCTGTGTCAGCTGAAGTGGCGCAGTTCCTGTGAGCATCCCAGAGACAGGACGAGTAGGCTTGCCTTGAAGAGGAGCACACTGGCTTACAGGAACCCCAGTACTCCCTAATATAAGTAAGCAGGTCCTCAGTACAGGGGGACAATCGCCCCACAGTCACCAGGATGGGATCTTACCATAAGACTAAGGAGATCTTGCTACCAGAACCATGCAGAGCAAGAAGCCTCATAGCTTTTATTTTACTTGTCAAGGAGAAGGAAGGTCTCATTTCTCTAATACGTGGAGCTTCTCAGTCCAGGATCAAATCTTCAGAAGAATCTCTCAAGCCCCGTTAAAAAGAAAAGAGCTGGAAGAGACATGACTTGAAATTTATCCACAAAATTCAACATGCAAATACAAGAAAGGATCTTTTTCACCAAAAACCAAAAGTTTCACAGAAACTTGGGCACCAAAACAGCAGGGAGACTGACAAACAAAAGGTTAAACTTAAGTAAAAAAATGGAGGGAAGGGAGAACAGGACACTTCAGAGAGGAAAGTTGGCAGCCTGAAAAACAGGCAAACACCAGCTCCACCTCTAAGTGCTACGGACAGAGGATAAAGATTTCAGGCTGATTTCAAGTATGACCCATGAGTTTATGACAAATGCACACCCATAACATGAATATTCAAAAGAGCTCAACAGCAGCAAAAAAGCTTTAAGGTAGAAGGAACAAGATTCGTCATGGAACAGATCTGCATTTTCAAGCAGTGGGCTCTGACTTCAAACTAAATCATAAACTAGGGGCGGGACAGTCTTCAAATCAAACCACTTCCAGGTCCAGCAGGCTTCACATGTATCTCCTGATACCGAGTTTGGCAGGTGGTGCCTTTTGAGTATTCATCAAGCTTTCATCAGGATAACTGGAACGAAGCAACCTCAATCGATTTGTTCTAGCAGAACTCTCCTGGTTTCTATCCTGGAGGAAACTGAACCAATTCTGTAAACAAAACAAACTACTTACCAAACAGTAAGAAATCCTTTTGAGTTGTGCTGGCTACATGCACTTACATAGCATATAGCTTCTTATACATTTGTTCAATCTTCTGCCTACCGCAGCATTCAGTTGCTCTAACATTTCCAGTGGTTCACACACGCAGCATAAAGACACCCAGTGTTCTAACGACAACTTGAAATCTTTCTACCAGTAAAATCCAAGAATCTTGAGGCACCTGAGACACCTTCACCTAGCAGATCTTATACCTTCAACAGTCTTCCACGTCTGGCCCACTCCTGGCTTCTTTTTGGTCATATAACCTAGCACAGGCCACTGGAGGGTATGTAAGGCCACATCATTAATAACTTGTATTTCAGAGATCCATCAGGCTCTGGTAATGCCACCACAGGGTAACAGAAAAAAAAACTTATTACCAGACTGGGGATGAGGTGCAGAAGTTCTCAATAGACTGATTAGAAGCAGAGGTTGCAGAAATGCGTGGAGGTTTCATTAACCAATGAAGATACAAGCAGACTCTAACCCTCAGCCCTTAAAAAAAAAAAAAAAAATGCTGTTGAGTCATCTGGAGGAATAATCTCTTGTATCTCACAGACCCAAGCCTCGTATGCGTTACCTTACACTTAGATAAAGTCTCCTTCTAGAGCTGTCCATCTGTATTTAGCATACTGACGCGAAGTGGCAGACACCTTAGCTTAGGTGAAGCATCAAGTCATTGAGCTGAAAAATATGCCAGAGAGCTGCTAAATTGACTGAGATTCAGCTCAGAATACCCCGCTCACAGAATACCAAAAACTTCTGGCCTGTACTGGGGTGGCCAAGGCAAGACAGCAAAACACAGTCTGCTTGACTGTACTATTGATCATAAAAGCAATGCAGGAAAGCTGAAAAGTTCAGAGATGGGGGAAGGAGCCTCAAGCAGGCTGTGGTGTAAGCAGGTGGAAGGAGCTCTCGAGGGGCGGCTCTACCCAGGCGCCAGCAAGCAGCGTTTCTTCACGCCACAGGGCACGTCTCGTTGCTCTCCCCACCTAGCGGCAACCCGCCTTGCAGCACTAAGCACACAGCTGCTGACAAGAAGAAAATGAAAACAAAAATTATATTCCAAATCAGATGGTTTTAAGTTTCAAATAAGCTTCTGCACAGCGTGGTCTTGATCTGTTGCAGCATCTGAGTCTTAAAAGCTGCAACAAAATCAGTCCAAGGCCTGAGGAAAAGAAGGGCCCAAGTGCCCACTCCCAGAGCAGGTAGACACCAGCAGAACTACCTTGTAAGAGCAGCTCTGCCCACAAGCCCGAAGGAGAGGAGGACTTGCTTTACTTTGTCCAGCTGTGAAACCCACCGTTCAACCGCTGCAGGCACAGCAAGCAAAATGCAGCAAGATATGTAATCCTCACGTGCCAGCACACAGCTTGAAGGAAGTTTCATCCGTGGCTTAGATTANTTGATCTGTTGCAGCATCTGAGTCTTAAAAGCTGCAACAAAATCAGTCCAAGGCCTGAAGAAAAGAAGGGCCCAAGTGCCCACTCCCAGAGCAGGTAGACACCAGCAGAACTACCTTGTAAGAGCAGCTCTGCCCACAAGCCCGAAGGAGAGGAGGACTTGCTTTACTTTGTCCAGCTGTGATACATTCCCTGTGAAACCCACCGTTCAACCGATGCAGGCACAGCAAGCAAAATGCAGCATGATGTGTAATCCTCACGTGCCAGCACACGGCTTGAAGGAAGTTTCACCCGTGCCTTAGATTATATGATGCATTGCTCTCAAATATCAATCCTTGTCTAGAAAGTCCCTGATGCTACGAGTTGGCACCATGATGAATTTGTACTTAGTTTCTTGCAAGTTGAAACGATAAAGTGAATGCAGATCACTCCTCGCTTGGTTTAAGGAAGTCCTGACAGCAATTGCCTGTAAAAGACTATAATTTAACTCGCAGCCCTCACTGACTGCTGATAAGGTGGTCTCTACACGGGCATAGAATTAAGAATCTTCTCAAAACCACCAGGGCAAGAGCGCTAAATTCTGTGCAGTAAACAACAAACCACAAGGAAAGATGCTGGAAACCTAGTATGTATTCACAGAGGTCAAACGCAGGATACAAAACAGCAGGCAGCTTTCAGGAAGTGAACAGATGTGCAGCATTTAGAAAGGAACACAAGCTCCTACAGCCTCACCTATAGCACAGGCAGCATATGGCACAGACACCAAATCCGCAGGAGGGGAAATAAATAAAGTCCTTTTCCAAGGAAGACAGCCCTAGCGCAAAGGTGCTGGCTCCAGGCTCGGAAAGAGCCAGAGCTGGGCAGCTGCAGGAAGTGCTTCCTCTTACCTGACTTTACTAGTGGATCTACAGCCCAGATGACTGAAGCAGCTGGCTTGGCTATTAAGCACTGTGCAGAAGCTGAGATGGGAGCAGACTCCCAAGGAGGGGGGGGAGGCGGGATGAAGGCCAGGAGGGCAGAGAACACACAATATTGACCAAGTGAAAATGGTAAGTCCACCTGAAAGGAAGAAATCATTAGCATCAAGACCTGGAATTGCAGGCTTGTCCTTGGGGGCCAGAAGTTAGGAGCATCTGGGGCATGTGAAAGGAGCTAAACTCCTGCTTCCCAAGTAAAGCAATATCCAGGTCTGAAGAGACACCTGTGCAAGGACACTGCTCAAAACTGCACATTCGTGACACCCACGAGAGGGGTTAAGTTTTGCTCAGGTTTCTTAGTTACAGAAACTAGTTAGGAAGTTGACATTCCCACAGGATCATTCCACCTCTCTTCTCTATGCTTCATGTTCACTTGTTCCAGACCAAAAAGATGCAGTTAAAAAGGTTATCCAGAACTACACAGCAGGCAGTCTGGTATGAAAGACTGATATTGAGTTTTGCCGGGACAGCTGGGCATCTCGACCCTCTTCTCTTCAGGCAGCAAGCAAATAAAGGGAAAGCAAGCCAGAGTTACAAGATGACCCTAGGAAAAGCAAAGTGGAAGCAATCAGAATAGGTGACACTGCAAACAGCACAAGCAAGTGTAAGACATTGTCCGGTATCCTGACATCACATGTACAAAGATTTCAGAGGCTTTAATGCAGGGTTTTGAAAGTTTGATTTGAAAATTGCCATCTCCTCCAACTCTCTTCATCAGCTGTTCATAATCTGTTTTTTACATACAAGATCAAGTACAACCACAGATTTTTTTCTTGGTTCAGAAATTGAAGTCAACAATTTGAGGATTTAAGTATGTTTTAAGTTGCATAGATGAGAGAGCAAGGGAACTGAGCCAAAATTTATTCTAATAAACAACAGGAGACAAACTATGAGGTTAGTTCTGTTATCTCTACTTATTGCTTACCATATAATTTTATATAAAGTTAGTTTTCATTAACAAGATGAAATCAGTACTTGGAAAGAATCCATCAAAACTGCTTCAAACCATTTATTTTCATTTGCAAAAAGAAACAGCATTATTCTTGTGGTTTCTGTAATACATTTAAATCAAATTGACCAAAAATGGTTAAAATAGTCACAATTTTTCACAAAGGTTTTGGCATCAATTACCTACATCATACAAAAACTGAAAAGTCATTATCATTGAAAGGAAATGAAGAATGACCAAACATATGAAGGAAGCTTTCTGGCTTTGTTTTGTTTAGAATAAAGTGATTTAAGAATGGAAAAACAAGATGCAAGAGACAGGAATGCCAAGATGACATCTTCTTTTCACAGCAGACTGCAGCACTGTACCTGAGGATTTCCAAATTCCCTGGTGCTCCTCCTTTGCCATTACAACAGTATTTCATATTCTTCATCTGACACTATTCAACTTCAATAACTCCTCTGCAAAACACAAGTCTGCCGACTGTACTGTCCAAGAGCAACACCCAGAGGCCAAATATATCCCTACAGAAACTCCACACATTGATCTGCTTCTTTTGAAGAAAGAAAAAACTCCAAGAGGATGAGCAGCAAGTCCTGTAAGAGAATACAGTTGGAAAAACTCTTCCAATGTCAATGTGGCATGGTGTTTCAAAACCAGTCATCAAAACTGAAACTTTAAAAATATTGGAAGAAAGGTTTAAGAACAGATAATACATACATATTAGCTTGAAGGTACTTTCTGTAGAAACACCCTGGCTATGTAAGAAACACTCCAACAAAACAGTAATGCCTTACTATTTTTAATGGGAACAGTTAATCTGAAATCACAGCAAGAGGGACAGAAAATTAGATACAAAAACAAGTCACAAGGCCTTCATCTTAAGACTTTTTAATCTACCAAGACTCTCTAAATTAATGTCTACAGAACAGACAACAAAAAAGTCTGACAAACTAAGAACACAATCATGAACAATATAATAAAGAAATACTGAAATTAGTCTTTCTATTGAAAATGAACACAACAGGTTTAGCCTTGAACATTTGTTTAGAATTAAACATATTTAAAATAAAAATCACTGAACATTGTGTAATCACAAAGCATGACTACACCTATCAAATATTTTTTATATTTTGAGGTCATGACAGTTAATTTTGAAAATAGCTAGAAACAACAAAAAAGAGTCTTAAACACTTCTTGAACATGCTCTTCATCTACTCAGTAAGATTCACCCCATTTTCCTCAGAGTTAAATGCATCCTCTTCATGTTTATCCACTTTTTCAGAATCATGCTCCTCATGTGGCTCAGGCTCTTCACGTGGCTGTGGTGAAGCTGGAATGTCATCAACCGAGAGGAAGCAGTCATCCTGCAGGACCTGCTCAGCTGTCAATCTGTTACAGCACAGCAGGCTCAGGAGAAGAGATTTAACTCTATCATCCTAGAAACACAAGAAGAATCTCATCAACAAGGGAAATGAATGTGATTGCATTAAGTGCTAGAGGCCAAAAGCTATCACAAAAGGTTGTGGCATGCCTTTCCCATGATCAGCACACTCAACAGACCTAGTACTTTACAGGAACAACAGCTGTCAGCACTATCAACATGGTGTCCGTAGATTTCACAGAAAGGTATGTACCATGTTTTAAGACATCAATTTCCTGAACTACAGTAAATTAGAGAGGTATTAAAGTTAGTCTTTCCACTGAGAAGGAACACAGCGGTTTCCATTTATTTTCTACAACAGACTTCTTGAGCTATTTGGCTGTAAATCAACAACAGCTCTTTTGTTATAAGCCTATTATTTATAGCTAGATTCCTTAGTCTTTCAGAAGGGACACGTCTAAATGCTTAGCACCTCAACAGTAGCAAACCACAAATGTAAGACACAGCAACACATATGCATGAGCATTAGCTTTTGAAGAAGAAAGATCACACACCAATCTGGACAAGACGACAAGAAAGATACCCTTCAAATGCTCACCTAGAGACCTAGGTGACTGCAGTTCAAAGTAAGCAGAACTTTCCTGTAAGAAGGCCTGCTTGTTGGCAGTCTCCAAGCCAGCATCATCTCTGACCAGGGTCCATATACCAGTGAATGGCAGAACCCCTGCACACCCCCTGCCTGCTCTCACCTCATCCAGAGTCTGACCAATCTGCTCCAGTCACTGCAATTTAATTGGGTGTGAACATATAAAAGCACTCAGACTTGGAGATAAAAATACATAGATAATTCCTTAATTTTCCACTGGTTAGTAGAAGGATGCAGGAAAATTAACCTCTCCGCAAATAACCTGAAATCTCAGTGAAAAGACGAGATCTGAAAACAGTTCAACTTACAGATGTAAAAGACTGGGAAGTGTTTACAAAACTTTTTAAAAACCTCAAAGGAAAACCTCTAGGTAAGAGCCTTCAAACAAACATTTGATGCACTGAAATGTGAACAAGTGAACTATATGACTGCATATTTCCTCTATCATATTAAAAACAAATCAAGCTGAGCTTTTAAAGAGTTAAAACCTTTGCACTTACAGACTGTCATTCTGCAATACTGTCAGATGCTGCAAACAAATATCCTCTTCTCATCAGCATCTGCCATTAAGGAAACTGAAAAAATGATCCTACAGGTAGTACTGCTTCAGGACAACATTTCACTGTATTCACTCCAACTAGTTTGTCCGTTTGCCCCCTCTGCCCCTGCCTTTTTTAAATACAAAAAATGGAAAGTGAAGTACACTGAATGCTGGGATGGCTGGAAGAGTGACTACAAGATCCTTGCTACTGCTTCTCAACTGCCAGCTTAGAAAGTTTAACAACAACAACTCCTTGTAATGCTTGTGGTTTTTCCCACAACTTTGTATTTTCAGAAAACAACCAAAATTGTTTGCTGAAAGTGCGTAATTCCTCTTGGGAATACGGCTGAAATAAAAAGGAAATTACTAGCCTTTCAAGAGGTTGCAGATGGGCATGGTGATTAGTTCTGAATAAGCTGATTATAGATAAAGCACTTAAAAGCAAAATAGGTTTTCCCCAAGAACTAGGGCAAGGATTATCGGTCAGAGGCCTAAGAGATTCTCCAAGAAACACCTGACAAAATATTTCTTAATCTTACATTACTTAGTAAAACTTTTTTTGGGTGTTCTCATGATCTGGAGTTTTCCTTACTCATCAGATAAAGTTTATTCTTCAGTATTTCAAAATTCTGATGCATAATCTTGAATGACACAGAAAGATGGTACTGCACAAGTTTGTGGAACATATTTTAAATACTAAAACTAGTTCTGATAGCAGATCATAAAGTCCTGATTCTTCTTCCCTATTGCACAAAGCATTTTATGAGATTCATTTTTTTTAAATAAAAAACTAAGCAACTATAATGAGAAGTAGTGCTTTTTAACAAGATCATGTCCCAGCTCAAAGGCAGTATTTTTACTATTCCTCCAACAGCCACATCATAAAGAGATTTCCTATTATTAGATGACTTGTCTCCTTGACAGTTCTTTAATAACTTCATTTCATCAAGGTTGTGACAATGAGAAAAGCACCGCTGACCTCAGAGACCTGGCTACAGAATCCCTATGCCCCATCATCTGCATCACTCGTGCCATGCAGATACCCAAGCTACTGACCTGGACACCAGAAGCACAAGAGCTGCATTAGTCTGGTACTTTGGCATGAGAGTTTTCCAACTCAAACATTTTAAGCAAGATATACTAAGACTGGAAGGAATACAGCCCTAGTAAACCTAGACAGATTCTAGTACCATGCTACCATTGAGGCACATCATCAATGCACACATCAGATATGTCATAAATGCACCAGAATAACCAAGAGGGATTTAGTATTTGTGCTTTCTTGTCCCTTGACAAAGCAGACATAACTTGTGTGAACAGCAACTTTTTTTCTACTTTCTTATTTGAAGTATTTTTGTACTTGTAGAGGTAAATTCCCCAATTTTCAGGAAAACTCCTTAGAAAGCCCTATCTACAACTTAACATCGAACTTAAAAGCTAGTAAGTCACCTGCTTGCATTTTCTAATGATAGTAAAAGCTCTAATTCAGGGAAGGAGAGCAGCTCAGGTAACCAAGCCATACAGAAAGAAGGCCATAAAACCACCTGCTTATGATAAATGTCCAAGAGATAGAGATCTTAGCGAAGGGTCAATTTCCATGTTGGACATCTAAGCTGGGAAATACGAAGGCACACAAGTCTGCTCCTATTCTCAAAGGAGTCCTTGGGCAAGGATAAATTTAAGAAAGGAGCTGCAAGTAATATTCCAGGTGGCAACACAGCTGACAAACGGTAGACAGAACAACAGTTAAGAGTGAAGAAAAGAAAATAAACACAGCAACATAAATTTACTTCATAAAAGCTCTACTTACATCTCTGAATTTGTATCACAGGCATAGGAAAAGGTAAATAGCACTAAGAACTAAAATTAAGGCAAACAATTAATGACTACTACACTTTTACAATTGCAGTTTAGTGTTTAAAATGGAAGTTGACTATTTTATTTATGGTTAAGAATTGTCTAATAATTATGTTGGAAGATGCAAGCAAAGTCAACATCCCTAACTCTGAAGAGACAGGTTCCCAAATCAAATACCTCCTTTGATTACAAATCTCAATGCCTTATTCTCCAAGTCTGTAACTTGTTGTCATTCAATTAAGTTATCTAAAGATACCTTTTCCTCCTGAGAGCAAAGTTAAATATTAAGGAAACTGCAGCTTCCTGCTTTCTCAAACAGGATTTCATTTCTGCTATTTAGGACATAATGCTATTTAGGACATCCAAATGTTCAGTTAAGAACATTTCTCAACCCAGCACTTAAAATCATGTTTGATTTAAAAAAGCAACAAGTAGCTTTAAAGCAAGAGCATTATCTTCCTCATTGGGCAGTCAGTTTACATACCATATCAACAACATCCACCTCTGGTGTTCCATCTTCCTTTATGACAAACTCTTTGTTTTGAGCACAAAGCTGTAAGTAAACAAAAATACTTCATGTATAACAATAGTTTTTCCTTTATCTTAAAAAAAAAAAAAAAAACTATCCATAAACATTAATCAAGGATTTTTAAATGAAAACAGACACCACTGCAGAGAAGAGGTGGGCTCTTCTGCAGTTCCACAGTAGAGTAAAATATCTGGGGCTCTCAACTTCCCCTTTAACAAATACAAGAGGGGAAAGGAGAGGGAAAAAAAAAATTACACACAAACACACAGAAAAACATTTTTAGCATCAGAGAAGAAACTTTTAGAGGTCCTGAGATGTCTTACAAAAAAAAAAAAAAAAAAAAAAAAAAAAAAAAAAAAAAAAAGTTCAAGCTGTATACTTCATTATGTGCCCCTCAATTTCCCTCTCTCCCCAAAGAGAATAACGTGCACTCTGAAGACAGACAAATATGAAGCTCTACCCATGAACACAGTAAAATTCCCCAGATTTTATTTATTATCCAGAACCATGACTGAGCACAGCATTCCTCTAATGTGCCTGCAAGTCACACTGAGCGCATCTATTCTGACCAGCTCCAAGGCTGCAGGATGACCTATTTAGTCAGTGCTGGGCTCTTGCCACACAGATACGCTGAGACCCGAGGAAAGCACTGCCTCAATTTTAGGAGCAGCACTGGTGTCAGGAGATCACAGTTTCAGAAAAGTGCTGCCTTCAGCTGTCAACTAGCATATACACAACATTAACACTGCAGCCACAGAGTTGTTCAAGTGATCAAAAGCACATAAATCCAAATTAAACAGATCAGAGTAAGTCTGAGTCACCTGCATACTGGTTAGCTCAGAAGACTAGAAATTTTGCTGCAAACCAAATATATTCTTTGAGCATAACCAGCCATTAATAACACTACATTTTTCAAATCAAAAATAATAAAAATACCTTCTTCTAAAAGTTCTTTCTTCCTAGAACTGATGAAGATCCAGACAACAATACTGAAAATGTTTGGACTAAATCTCACCACATGAATAAGTTAGAAGCATCTATGATATTAAGCTAAACTTCATCTATCTCCATAGAAAGACTTGTTTAAATTAGCGTAATGGTTTTCTAAACTTGGAATAAAACATCATGATGAACCTGCTTTGTATTAAGGTTGCTCTTCTTCACACAAGCAACTGACAGCAACTCCCTACCAGCTTGCTGGGTATTTCCCTACAAAAAAGGCATTCCAAGATGCACTGAAGAGGAGGCTGAAGCCGTCACTCTGCAGCATATCAAACTGGCTTTTCACCTTAGCTAGCACATGCCTGGGGACCAGGCACACACCTACAGCTCCCACAGGGAGCCACTGGAGCCTTCCAAGAGTGCAAGAGCTCGTGCAAAGTCATAGTCTGGAAACATCAGCACTTGCTGGGAAGCTCGTGCTTTTCAAGTCAGTGAGATCTGAAGTTTTCCACTGAGAACAAATCGTACTGGCACCATGGGATGGAGAGGGAGAATAGAAAAGTGCAAGACGACAGAAAGGAGAAAGAGAAAATGCTGCATAATACACCACTGAAGACAGGCAAGTGGACTGTTTTCTCCTCCCTGACATAACACACACTAATAAGCAAAATACTCATCTAGGCACTACTGTCTGCAGAGTGTATGATAAATCCCATCCATATCCAGACCAAAACAGGGAGGATTGATATAGCAATTGCTCACTGACAAAGCTACTAAAAACTACTAAAAGCTACTACTATTACTAAGAATTACTCCTATTACTAGAAAAAGATATATATGTATTATTACTGGCAATGGATGATTTAAAAAAAAAAAAAAAAAAAAAAAAAAAGATGACTGCAGCATGAGAAACAAAAGCATGATTTTACTTCATGTTACTGTAAATTATAGAGCACCTTTCATGGAGAAGTCCACTGCCTTCTGCCCATGAGCTCAACTCCAGTTTGTTCCACACATAGTACTTGGTTCGAAATGTGAGCACTTGCTGCACCAGCCCAGAGGTCAGAGGGAGAACATCTATTGCTTTTACAAGGTCTCCCCCCGAGCAGGCACTCATCCAGAGCAGCAGGCACCCATCCACTCACCCAGAGAAGCAGGCCGCCAAAGGCGAACATGTCGGAGGCTGCAGAGGGCGGCTGCCCCCTCTTCAGCTCAGGGGAGACCAGGCTGAGGGTCCCGGCGACCAGGGTGGCCGCGCGCTGCTCCTGCGGGACAGAGAGGCACTGAGGGTCTCAGGCAACGGCAGCAGAAACCCCCACCTCTACCCACGAGGCTGCCGGCCGCCTGCGCCAAAGCGATCCACGCTGACCCCAAGTCAGAAATTAAAATCCCTCTTTACTGATGGAAACAGCAGCACATAGAGGAAAGAGACAAGACCACACAGATAAGGCTGGTAGTTTTCCTACCTATCAGAATTATTAAACATTCGCAAGGTGCTAGAGGACACAAGCTGCAGAAATGTCTCAGATCATCGTGGGGGATTTCAGCTAAGTCTTTAGAGCCTCTCTAACATTTTGAACTTTGAGATTTATTAAAGGAGAACTATGAAACATCCAAACATAAAAGACTCTTCATGAGACTAACAGAAAACACATCTCTAAAGTGGAGATAAAGGCTGTAAAAGGCTGTAAAAATATGTAAAAATGTATTTTTATTTAGAAGAGATAAATGCTGTAAAAATATGTAAAAATGTATTTCTATTTAGACATATTTTACATGTAATTATATTCAGGTGTATTTATATGCATATAAAAGTGTTTCCTCGCGCTTGTGGCACATTTAAGTCCTTTCTGTTTTCTTTAATAATCATGAAGCAAGCATTTAGCATAAAAGAAACTTTAGATCAAAAAGCTCAAGTTCAAAGAAAAAAATCTACATGTGACTACAAAAAGAGCTATCTTCACTACATACTTCACTACATAAGCACAATGAGTAGTAAGAAAAGATTGTGTTCTAAAAAATGGATTTTTCTCTATAAACAACTATGCAATTCTTGACCACAGAATGCAAGGACTAAATGTAAGCCATCTTACACAGATAAAATGAGGAATGTGAATTTAAAATACTAGAAGAGATGAAAACTCATTGGGACCCCATTACCAATCAAGTAGAAGGACAATACAGAAGGACATGAGAGCTAGAATACCCATGCTTCTTCTAACATGAGTTCTTATACTCACTTGTGATGATGCTGGCTACCATGAACACAGAAGACAGGTACACAACTATGGCAGTTTCTACACTTCAGTTCATTCCTTTAACTAATGCCTATGCTCACAAGTCTTCTGCCTGCCTCTCAGGATCAGACTGTGTTTACAAAAGTTTTAACAAAATTCAAATTGCCCAACCTTATTCAGAATGGGGAACAGGAGTCCCACAGCTGGGCATACATCTATCAGCAAGTCTTATAAGCTGCAAATGCACTTGTCTATTTTGATACTTAAATCTGATCAAAGGTCACTGAAGGGTGTTGGATTTTTGTTTTACCTCTGATTTTGTGAAATCAAAATCTCCAACAATCCCTTGTTGTCGATTCACAGCAAAAACATTATTTCCATGCAGAGATCCATGAATTATATTGGCTCCATGCAACGTGCTTAGACCTTGGGCCACTCCTTTCATCACTTTTAGCGCTTCCTAGAGATTTAATTTTTTTGGTGTTTATTAAGATAGGTACAGAAAAGGCAAAGCAAAGCATGGTTCAGCATGGTACAATATTCAGAGCTCCTGTCAATACCGTTTCACAAAACATGGATTAATTCTCAGGAAGATTTTGTTGATTAACTGTATTTTTCTCTTGATTGGTTCTGCTACTGCTTAACAAGTCACAAACATTATGCAGCAAAACAAGCAAACATTCAATAACTAAATAAAACACATGCTTTAAGACAAACATTTATAATTTTCTCCCAGGAAACAGAATTAGAGGAGAGGTTGCATGAGCTTCTGGCTTTGTTTCTTTGAAAAGAAATGGTTGCCAAACCGCCTGTAAAGAACTCCGGGGAAAAAAATAAGGAGAGTAGAGAGAAGTTCTGTAAGCTAGAAGAATGCACACCACCTTTACAAAAACTGCACATGCACACACTCAAGCAAGAACTCTTTTAAAAAATTACAGCCTGACTGACCACATGTAAAAATATTAACGAATCTATCTTGTAAAAAGCTTGTACAGTGACTGTGTGCCACTAGATGAGGCTATGTTGGTGAAATACTGTGAAACAATAACAGACAAAGCTCAATGAGAAAGGTTTGGTTCAAACACATAAGTGCTCATATTCTAAGCTGATATTCTAAGTAAGTTATACTTACTTTTAATGTTAAAGGTGCATCAGACTGTAAAGCTTCCAGACTTGCCCCTGGATAATATGGGACCATTAAATACACCAGAGGATCAGACTTCAACAGAACAACAAAAAAAATATTAAAAATAGTTTGTTTTAAATATTAGAACTATTAGAAAACTTAGCATGCACTAACTGTACAACAAGTCAAGTAGTTTTGCTGTGTTATCTAAAGTAAACTTCAAGGAAACGTTTTTCTGATTCAACACAAAACAAACAAACAAGCTTTGTTTGTTTGGTCCAATGTTAAATCTACCGATGCAAAACAGAAACCAACATCACCAATTTGAATCTTGCCTTGCAGAAAAGAAGAAACATCAGTTGTAATAATCCAGAGTTTTCCTTCTGCTGACCCCAAGCTCTGTGATATTTGGCAACTCTTTCTATCGCTTTGGTTTCTGAATTTGTATCTACAGAGTATCCCTGAAAAACAGAACAAATACTCAAGCTACAACTCCTAAAGCCTGCAATATGACATAGAAATGTCTATTGTTAAGTTCCATCAAATGACCTTCTCTGGTACTTATTACAAAATTTGAATTCCAACTGTCATGGATTATTCCCATATTTACTCATTAAAACTTAGGAAGTCTGGAGTAGCAAAACAGGGAGTGTTTCTCTAGTGTGAGATGCATATAAACCAAGCAAAAAGCAAGATTTATAACTATGCTTCTCAATACTATATTCATTGGGGGTCTCAGTTGCTAGCAGATCAGAAAAGAGTCAGAGAAAGGGAAAAGAATCAGTTCCTGCAACAGTAAAACAATTAGGAAGACAAAACAGCATCTGCCAAAAGAAAAGGAGTAATGAGCAGGAGAAAGGGCCCACCAAATGCCAGAAAGAAGACAGTAGAAGGAAGCATTATTTACAACTACTGTCTTCAAGGAAGTAGAGAGAAAAATAAGAAAAACAAAGAAGAAAACACAGAACTTCCTTTCTAGAAGGAAACAAAGAACTGCTAAGCACAGGAATGAGACCAGCACAAAGTTCAAGCAGGATCAGTTAATTAATAAGCCTAGAGCTCACTGGTAGTGCTTCTACTGAAGCCAGTAACAACATTACCTTCAAAAGAACCTTCTGATCTTGAATTTCTGCACACACTAAAGGCCGCTTCGTGCTCAGTTCTTTCATGGGTTCCACGTCCAACAGGTCTCGCTCCAAGCTAAGTGTCAGAAGTCCTCCAGAATTCTGAAGCACACACAGTAACACACACTGCATTTAACAGCTGTGAGATTCAGAGACTTGCACTATCTCTCTTCCTCAATAAGCTCAAAGCACAGAAATAGCTTGGCCGTATTAAAAATGAAGTTACAGCATCTGCCACAAGAGGCCGGCCGTAAGCCAACACCACAGCAAGACAGAAAATGGAACACGTTGCTTAAACATCACTAGCAGAGAGAGCAGGGAAGGAGAGAAAAGGGTATTTGAGACTACAAATGGACAGGGGTTTGTATAGAGTATTGCTGCTGCAGAGCCTTAATAGCACTCTAAACATTAACTGAGAGAGATGACTTCAGTGATTCCTGCACTGCTTACCATGTATTTCAAGATTCCTGCTTCTGGATATAGAAGTGGCAACTCGGGGAACCATTTCTGCACCAAATAGGTAAGCTTCTCCTGAATGAAGAGAGCATGGCTTCTGATGTGCTCTTGTACACATCATCCATTTACAATGTTTACCCAGAATATTCAAAAATACACCCACCATGACTGTACTCTCTTACCTTCTCAGGCAGCACCCCTCAGGATACAACTGCTATACCCTTTCCAAAAAGGAAGAAAACAACAACAAAATACAGACCAATATAGCATCTCAAGGTGCATAAATTCTTGAAAACTCTCAAGGATGAGTAACTGAGCTCCTAAAAAGCTCATGTGCAGTCAAGGAAAATATTCCATCTTTTTTGCAGTAGACCCTAGTAGGCCTGGACAAAACACAACCGCCTAGGAGTAAACGGAAGAAGACAAATAAAGTTGTAACAGGTCAGGACATCCAAGGATCTTCAGGCCCTGCATGGCTTTAATGGAGCAAGTTAATTACTGCAGGTACGTGCACACTCTACTGCATCTATAATGCAGATGCATCACTATCAAAAGCTCTGCTGCCTTGCAATTTACTTGCAAGGCAACAGTTCCAGATTATTCCCCCAATTTAGGGCACTTCAAGAAAGGGTGACCTTTTTTCCCCACTTCAGAAAAAGCCCTGTTCTTACCTAGTGGTAAGGAAAGGCTTCCTTTCTTCTTACAAGAAATACAGCCTTTCTTCAGCAACTGCGCTTGCTCTGTCACCTGCAGCAGCTCTGGGTTGAGAACTACAAGCCACATTTAAGACCCTACTGAGAAGGGCAAGAAAGGAGGAGCTAGAAAAGATTATGTTCAGGTAGAAAAAATACAGAGTTGACTAGCTTCCTTTCCTTATTCCAAAAGGGCACACGATCTTGTTTTGGAGGTTTTGCCTCAAAAGGACCATATTAATACTCACTACAAGAATCACTTTATTTTGCCTAGAACACATGTTGAAGTAACAGAAACACAGATGTGTCTCACACAGCTTTGTTTTAGTTGCTTAAATAACTGAATACTTACATATTCTTCTTGTTCCTTGTATATTTCTTGAAGAACACTATTTCGCAGTTCAGCAATTTTATTCTTTATACTTGTCATTTCAAACTCACTGTAATCATCAGACTGCATAAGAAATAACAGTTACCGCATGCAATTCTCAATGATATTATATCAAATAATCTACTATGCAAGGATTAAAAAGCAGCTATGGTAAGAAAACTAAGTGCCTTCTCAAATGTGTATTTTTCACTGCCTCTTTCCTGAAAATTCAAAAAAAATCTCGTAAGACCTAAATACTGCCTGGATCATCTTTGTGACAAACTGAATGTTCTAGCTCTCTGCCTACTTGTTTCCTAAGTCAAAGAGGATTTTTTAAATTAGCTGATCACGTATAACCATATCAGCAACATCGCTTGTCTACCAGCAACACCAGCCTCCATTAACCATTCTTTTTTTTTTTTCCCCTCCTCATAAGAGGATATTTGTTCCATGTCACCTCACTTATCAGAAATCCTCTTTCAAGTGGGTGTCATTAGCATCACTTATTTTAAATCCCTTTGGCAGCTTGTGGCCCCTTTACAGTGCAGCACACACACACACAGATTCTCTCCTCAGCACTACCAGGATGATTAAATCACAGATCTAGAACTCCCACACCAGTAAGCAAATGGCACTAATGCTGCAACAATGTTTATCTCTGAACTTATCTGAGCAGCAGGAAGAGAACCCCCACAATGCTGAATTCTGTCACCAAAGCAGAGGCACACATGTTACTGAGGAAAGTGGGGGCGGGGGATGAGGGACAACTTCAGTAATGAAGGTTCAATAGGCAGAAGAAATGTAATGTACTTGCTCTTACATACTTAAACAGAAGAGGTAAGATGGACGTTAGCAATACTAAAGCAAGACCTAAATGCAAAACTTTTACCCTCTGGACTGCTTAGTGCAGAGACACTCAGGAAAGTATCTATACAAGCAGCAGAGGGGAGACCAGATGGTTCGCAGTACTGAACAGCAAGAGTGTGTTCCCAGGAGCACCTCTACCCTTCCCAGAATTTCCAGAGCTAGCTCAACCTTAGCAGCAGCTGGATTTGGAGAAGAGTTTCGTGTCTTGTAACAGTATCACCTAAACACAGTAATGAGGGAGACACACATTTAGCTCTCCACACAGGAGCTGAAAGAATGGTGCTGTGTCTTCAGGGTGAAATGGGAGAGTTGCTAAGTATAACACCCTTGCAGAGCAGCTATGTTTTTATTTTAAACCATTCAAGCTTAATCTCAGGTACTTGAAAGATTTTTGTAGTTAAAGGCAAGTTCAGGTCAAGTTACCTCAAAATGCCTGCTCAGCCAGGATTTAGAAGAACACATCTTTGAAGTACAGAAAGTCTATTCCATGTAGTTACCACTTATTTGAAATATACAAAGGCAAGGTTTCTAAACATTTTTTTTTAAAATCTGCAAAGTTTTCATACTTCCTCAAAGTTGCTCTTTTCAACCAGCTTCCATCTTAACTGGGCCTTTAAATTTTTCAGAGTCTTCTTAATGGATATTAAGTTGTCAATATTAGGTCTTTTATTCAGCCATTCCACCGCCTCTTTTTTGAACTAAGGAAAAGAAGTCAGAAATTGTTCAAATACTCTAGGGGAAATGTTGTAATTAAAGTTTGTAATTAATTTGATTCATAAAGAATCTAACTTCCATTCTTTATTTTTAAAAATACCTTTTATTTTTAAATGATTGAAGCTTTGCTTGTATAATGAATAACTACAGCTCATAATTATGCTTTAACTTGATCTCACATCACCAATATATTCAATAATATCCAACAGGAAAGAGAAAAGATAAAAGAACACATTTCAAAAAGAAATTAGGTCAGAAGGGTTACTAATAGAGGTCTGACAAATAAATAATGTGCAAACCAACCTCAACACTGTTCAAGTATTTATTCTGTATGACAGTGATTAGATGTTGCTCTTGACGAATCTTATGTATAACTTCATTGTAAGCACTTGTAATTATTTTCTTATCTGCCTCATCATGCTCCTGGATTGAATTACAAAGAGAAAGATTAAAGACTAGGAATCACTCGCCACTGATAAGCACCAACATTTAAAATAAAAAGTTTTAACTGAGAAAATCCAACTGTTAATAGGAAAGCCCATATATCGTATTTTTATCCCTCTTCTTGAGGAAGCCAGATACAAAGAGTTACCATGTCTTAAAGAAACATCCAGCAGCTTCAGTTGAATAAAACTGGCTGTCACTTCTATGCAGAAACTCCAGATTTCTTTCACAGTATGTGAAATAAATAACAGCGAGTTTAAATAAATACAAAACATCAAGCAAGCAACTTTTCTTCTAAATAAGTCATCAGTTCTACTGCAGACAGCAGTCACAAGCCCAGGCTGAATTTACTGTTAGTATGATGATACATTATTAGGGGAGGCATTTAACTTGTGGTGATGCTCTTCTGACACAAGAGAGACTATCACTGTAGACATGGCACATATCTTAGGATTAGCAGAAGAGAATGGAAGAAATCTTTTGCCGGAAAGGTAAGCAACTATACAGAAGATCAGCATTAGAAAAAAAAGTTACCAGTAAGCCAAGAACATTTGTTTGAAACAAAAACAAGGTCATGAAGAGTCATTCATCTCTTGACTAAAAACCTAAAAATATTCAAAACTAAAATAATCGATTTGTACCTCTGAATAAAGATAAAATTAGTCATCTACATTTTTAAACAAACACACTGAAACTCAAAAATAGCACAAAGGAAGTCCGTGCACAAAAGCAGAGAACAAGTTTCTCTACTAGCTCTTAGCTAAATCAGTCAGAGGTAAGTTTCTATAATCAGAAGTTGATCTCCCATTCTGGGGAACCATCTGAGTAATCACTTTCTATCACACATTCACAAAACAATAAACATTATTTTGTAATGAATAGACCCACCTGGTATTTTAAGAAAAGCTGTAGACTGAAATCAGAGATGCGTTAAATGCATAGAAGTCAGGAGGGAAGATCAGAACTTACAGCTAAGTCAGTTTCCAGTTCTTTACAAATATCCAGCTCAGCCTTTTTCAGAACTTCATCCACATTGCCAATCATTTCCTCTACATTCAAAGATTCTTCTGCCATAAGGTCAAAACACTTGTTGGGGGTGGAGGAGAGGCAGAAAACAGTATGACAGTTGGAGGTTATAGTCAGCAAACAGATAGGATTGCAAAACAGAAAGACAACAAATATACATGAAGACTGAGTTACCAAAAATCTGATCATGATTTGTGTCAAATATCACCTTTAACTCATTGACATTTGATTGATACAGCAATTTCTAGAACTACCAACACGAAAATCCACCAGGCAAAAGCAGGATAATTCTTGCCTTGAACAAGTTTTGTCTTCCTAATCTTTCATTTTTTAGGAAAGTGAAACAGTAGAAGAAACCCAATCCATCTCCTATTGAGTTTGATGTCAAAATTAAATGTCTTGATTATTTTAACATATTTTCCTAATGAAAGGAGTTGAAAGAATGGACTTGAAGGCAATTTCCTCATTCTGCACAACTACTGAAGTTTGTATTCCTATCTCTTCTAACAAAACTGAAGAGAGGTAGGACAACATTAAAGATGAAATTAATCACTAGCTCCCTACACACAGAACAGCACAGGAGAAGGCATCCCCACAGCAGTATGTGCTATTTTGAAAATGTTAAGTGCTCCAGCTATATTATTATTATAGGCCACTAAGTCAAAATCTCTATCTGAACTTTTGCACTGAATTAACTCATTTTCCATGCATGCAACACACTACCCTCAATTAACTGGACAGAGCAGTCACAGAACCCCACCTGCAGGGCTTTTACCCAGTCTAACAGCTGACATGGTCCTAATCATCTGTAAGTAATTACCTGCATTTACCAGCACTATGGCACACACCATATACACAACGCTTGCACTGCTGCCCAGGAGCATGTCGCCAGGTCACACAGCACAGCCGTGCACAACAGCATCTGGCCACAGCAAATACTTTGGGCACTAAGAAATACAGCGGCAGAAACAGCTGATGCACTACAGACAGAATGGCAGGACCCTCGTGGACTGCACACAATTCACATGGGCACAAATGGTCTTCTGACACAGTCTGAGAACATTTACACATGACAGTAGCAGGATGGAGCTCAGCAAAGACGGGCCTGCAGAGGGAGAGCACTTTAGACTATTCCTCAGTAGATTAAGAGCCCTAAACTGAGCAAGAAGAGTAACAGCAGTAAGCACGGGGACAGAAGAGAATCAGGAATACACTTCCCAACTTTCTCTTTGTTTAAAGAAAAAAAAAAGAAAAAAAAAAGGAAAAAAAAGAGAGAATGCAATTGCTGACATCCCCTTGCACCATTAATCCTCTTAAAAAATATACACAGTCCTTTACTTCAGTGCTCCAAACCTCTTGCAACTCTGATCAAAAGGGAGAGCGCACCAGAACAGTATATCAGCATCAAATATGGCAGGACATGCAAGCAAGACAGGACGACTTTTTACTTGCATAAATTCTCCACACTCGGTGTTTCAAAAAAGGTGAGGGAAAACAAAAAACATTTGCCCATAATCTGTAGCTAGATCATTTCAGGTCAGATCAACTTTTCTAAGTGTATTAAATCCTCATTTTCAGTGACCTTTTATTAACTCTTTTCAGCAGCAATTCTGAACTAACATCTTTTAAAGTGTGAATTCTCTCAATCCAAAGGCTGCTTGAAAGAACTAACTGCAGTGTTTAAGTCGCATCATGAATGTAGAGCACACCCATACAATGGCCACATGAAAGTGCTGATACTTACACAGAAGATTTCCCCATCCTGCCCCACATGAACATGGAAAACCTCACTCCGCACCACCTCACTGCTAGGTAAAACTAAGCATAAAGGCAAATTAGAAGTCTACTCCATCCCCTGCCTCTACATCGAAGCACTACAGCTCAGTACTCCTCTTCATAAGCACGATCTCAGGAACGTGGGTCCCCATCAACACCCGCTGGGCAAAAGGCCAGTTTGACATCCTACCCAACTCATCTCTTGACTAGCAGGACAGAGGGACTGCTAGCCTTCCTTACCTTTACAATGCCACTGAACCAGTTGGTGAGAGTTTGCAGAGCAGCATTTGTATCATTTCTGACGCGAATGAACTCCTCCATTTTAGCACGCTGCCACTTAAAGAACTGCTCAAATACCTGCTCAGCCCCCTCCACTTCATGAGCCTGGCCGTACGCCACCTCCAGGGATGCAGACAGCTCCTGCACATCAAGTAAAGCAAACATAAAACAGCAATTTTGCTAATGGCAAGAATTGTGTGACAACATACTGTATATAAAATCAGGACATTTAACAGAGAAAAAACACCTGCCGGCACGAAGTTATCTATAGTTCAAAACCTCTTTCTACACCCAAGTCTTTGTTCTCTAATCTCCTGACAGCTACCAGTCAATACAATGCAAGAGAGGATCTTACACCACAGTATGATTTTACATTCAAAACAAGGAAGGAAAAGACATCCTAACAAGCATAACAGCTCATAAGAAAATGTTTCTATTCTAGACTTCCTTCCTAGGGACGGGATTTTAAAGTTACACTCCTTATGATAAAGGCCAAAAAGGAGCCAATAGACAATGCTATTTGTAGAAATGTTCAACTACAGAAAACAAAGTGAACTTGTCATTGAGAAGCAAGTAGGCAACCAGACACCTGAGGAATCCTTCTGTACTGATATATCACTTGGAAAGAAGAAACCTTTTATGATCCATCATCATCACCACACAGACTTACTCCTAGATGGAAATGCAGCTGCCCATGTGTCTGACACTTTCAAGGCCTTTTTTTTTTTTTCCCTCCCTTCTTTCTTCACTCTGGAAATCTCTACTTTTGTCTGAAAGTTTACTATTCCACAAGTATATGAAGTTTAGGGTTTGCCTCTTTTTGACTCATACTGGAAAACAAACCAAAGTATTAAACACAAGGGAACAGCATCCAGACAAAGCCCAGCACAAACAAAATCACTTTTAAGGAAAATATGGTCCATCAGATGAACTGAAGACATATGTGGGAGGCAGAAAGGAATGTATCAGTCAATCATCTGTTGAGACATTCTGGTAGTGAGCAGCCTTCTTTGCATCTGGTTAGAGCACGCTAAAAATGTTAGAGTGCTACATTAACAGTTGTAGGCAATCTGCCCCGAAGAGTGGCATTCCAGTGGACAACTCATGCTTTTGTGCTAAATGCCACTCTTCAGCTTTCAATTCCCATCCCAAGCAAGATGTATTACCTCATTTCGCTTGTCTCCATTATTCCCTACCAGAAAACAACTAGAGAAACTCTGAGAAAAATCTGTTGACAATCTGCTGAGACAGTGTTCACTTTTTTTTTCCCCTCCTTCCTCAAATCCCAGAAAATTTGAGTTAATCTGAGACCTTCCCAAGGAATAGCAGAGTCATGTGCTCATTCTTCATAAGAGTCAAATTTGGAGACCTCCTAGAGACTCAAAAGCCAACATAACACTTTCAAACAAGTAACTTAAGTCAGGTGTCAGGATAATTTCAAGTATTTCAAAGATCAAGAGGTCATTAAGAGCAATCAAAACAAAACAGACTGTCAACAAAACAGACTGTTACACACTACCGCCCCAGGCACTAACCACCTCACACGCTACTGAGTTTGAAGCAGGAAGGTACACCACACATTACAGAGGCACCAGCGCAACATCTCAAATAAAAGCAGAAGAATTTATTCACATTAAGTGCATATTATTGAAAATAGCGATCATGAAAAAGTATTAAAATGCTCTTATATGAAATTATACAACTAATTTCTTAACAAATATTACTATAACAAATAACACTTGTTCAGTACAATATATTGCTTAAAGCAGCAATTTCCATCAAAGCTAGATGACACGCGTTATGTATAAATATGCTTGTCTAAGGAAATACGAGTAGGCTAGTGCTAAATATATGGAGACTACTCAAGACACAATCGCACAACACTTTCTCAAATTCTTTTTCAAACAGCTGGACTTTAATACATCAGGTCCCTCAGGCCAGAAAATGGCAAAGAGTCGCATGCAAATGGTAGAATACAGGAAGATAATTTCAACCTGTACACTCAAGGAAAGAATGCCCTAAGTTAAGTTCCATTTCTTCTCATATATTTCTCATGCTATAAGCATACTTCCTTAAAACACTAGCTTTGCAGTGTGTAACTTTAGTCAGAGAGGCATTAGCTCTCAAGCTCCTGTTCCGAGAGCACCTGGAAAACTCTTTTTTCTGGAGGACAGCACCATATCCTTCTCCCCTCCATAAAACAGCAACCAAGGTTCTTACTACTTTTGGTTCAAGCTTATTTTCACTTCCCTTAGTGGCAGAAGTATTTTTTTCTTCCACCTTCTCATGCACAGGATCATGAGAGTTAATCTAAAGAACTCAAGTCATGTAATCCAGCCAGTAGCATCTGGCTGAAGTATATCCTGAAATATTTTTAAAAGCTTATTAACATTTCACTACAGTACATTTATATAGGGGATGTTTAACGCCTACCACCTAGTGGATTAAAACAGCATAACCTGCAGAAACAGAGGAGAGAAAAGGGGAGGAAAAAAAACCCACCACCACAACACTTTCCTCTTTTTGAAGGAGCTGGAACTGGGTCTGCACAAGCTGTGAAATGCTACCCATTCAAATTCTAACCAGTCATCAACCTGCAGATTGGACCAGGTCCCAGAAATAAATGTATCAAAACATATTTTTTGAATAGCACTTAAAAACTATACCAATAGAAATCTCTCCAGTGCTTCAATTTTATTAATGCTATTCCAACCCTATATAACTGTGTGTCACCTGCAATCTTGATACTTTTGTCTGCATCCAAGATTACTGAATTTCTACTGAATTTCTAAGGAAGAACTTGGCATTTACTCTCCACGTTTTTACAGAAAATTCTTACATTTAGACTATTTTAAAGACTAATTATAAACATTGTAATTAGATTTCCTCATGAACGGTAGCTACTTTCCCATGTAAAACTGGCTTCTCAAAACACATTGCCCAACATTAGTTTCACTGGGTTATGCATGCACGTACAAATAGCTTTACTTTAAAAGAAAAATCTACTGTGCCCCTGCTTGGAAGACACCTGCTGAACAGGTCTCCACCACCATCAAGAGCAGAGAGGAAAGTGGTGGGCTCATCAACATGGGTGTCCATCCCCAAGAGAAATGCCCACAGGCAGGAACGGGAATTGAAGGACAAAAAAAAAAAAAAAAAAAAAAAAAAAAAAAAAAAAAAAAATCACTGAATCCCGCTGAATCCCAAGACAGACCTCTCTAAAGAGTCAATACTGTTTATGGGAAAGCTGGTTGGCATTCTTCTTCACATACTCATTGCCACTCACAGCAAACATGTATCTCAGCATCAGACAGGAGAATAGCAGTAGCAGAACCACCCTGCAGGCTGAGCAGGTGGAAAATGAGCTGCTGCTTAGGTTGGCTTGGATAGTTTCACATTATGGCAAGGAGGGGTGTTAACACCATCAATCCAACCAAGATAAAGGTTTGTATGTAAAACAGATTGATCCAAATTCCCTGCGTAAGAGCCAGCTTAAAGGCAGTTCACAAACACAAGCTTTCATCTACTGCTGTTGAGGTGTCCAACTGTAACACACTTAAGCAGCACACCCCACAGGTTCTCACTGCTTAAGAATCAATAACCATAAAAGAGCATTCCCTACCTGCAGTGTTCGGGAGCGCTCAGAGAGGGGCAGCCGATCCACTTCCAAAATTAATTCTTCTACTGCAGAATACAGATTGGCCTGCACCTCATTTCTCTTCATAATCATTTCATCGCTTTCATCCTACATAGAAGAAAGAGGGAGTCAACAGGTCACATTCAAACTCCACACGTACAGGCAGGAAGAAAGTAGGAAGTGAAATGGGAGGAAGGGAGGGAAAGAAGCAGTACGACTTCAGCAAAGTTTAAATAGTACAATACAGACCTGACTAGGAACAAGAGAAAATAAGTTTGCTTTTCCCTTCTGTTCCTATGACAATGACCTTGCACAGCTACTGACTTCTTCACAGGTTAAGTCTAATGGCATCATCAGACCTAGAGAAGCAGTTTTTCAGTGACAGAATCCTAACTGTGACTATTAAAAGTTTAAATGTCTCGGTTGTCCTTCAGTTATAATTCATATTAACAAATCTAGAATTCGGATTACATGAACTTCCATGCATAGTAGATTGTATGTACAAAGTCAGACTGCAAAAGCTTCCTTGCTGGTGAAGGAACTTCCAGAACCAAAAGACCTTTTACCAACTTCTTCCTTACCTTGTTGAAGGAGAGACTGACCTGCCCACTCCCTGCTGACTGCCTGTAGGAACATCATTAAGCTAAAGGTAGTTTTCTAGAAACAAAAAATGAAGTATTCTATGGGCAACTGGCAGGACTAGGTCCAATGGGAAGAGAACCTCATGTTCACACCAGATAAGCCACATAACAGACTCGCCAAAACTACATGTCCTGAGTTGAACAGAGTTAAAATCCGTAGGCAGAAGAATGTTTTCAGACTTCTCTTAGCGTTTTAACATAACATGTCTTTAGGAGTATAAAGATACCTATAAATAGGAAAAAAATCAATTATAGCTTTAAAGACCTGCTGTAAAGGCTCACATCTCCAGGAAAGAGACAGACAGAAAGATAGACAGACAGACAAACAGATAGTTCAGACTCCTATAAGAGTGTCCTGACACAAGAGTGGCAAAAATAAAATAAGAAAGTCTCAAAGGCAGGTAGTAAGAAAACACAAAACCAGGAAGAAACAAGAGAAACCTCAACGGACAATCCTCATTTCCAATACGGCCAAAGAACTTCTAAAACACAGTAAAGGACTGCTTCCTACTAAAAAAGAGAGGGGAGAGAGAAAAAAAAAAAAAAAAAAGAGTCTGTACATACACACACAGAGGTGTCAGAGGTGTCCAAAGATTTGGAATTTAGTTTATGCAGTGAATTTGGGTTTAACAGAAAAGACAGAATGAGATCAAGGGCTAGAAACTGAAAGGTTTCCTGCACCTAAAAACCCTAAGCTACAGCATACAAGAGAGTGTGAAGCCCAATTAGCAATTTAAGAGACTGTAGCTTTGCTGCACATTAGTGAGCAGGATTTTTTTTTTTTTTGTTAAGACATACACACTGTGTATGAAGCTTTACTATGTCAGGTGAGTATAAATAAAAACAAACAAGAATAGATTTAACAGGCACTTATGCACTTGGCAGACATCTCTGATGGCCAAAAATATACAAAACTTATGAGGACAAAACAGCCGACACTCAATAAGACAACAGTCATTGAAAAATACTTTTAAAATTGAAGATATTCTAAGAAAAAGCAAAAATAATATATTGTGTCACCAAACCACCTAATAAGAGTAGTACAAATTCTCATATAAACTCCACCTTTAGTTAGGTTCACTGCAGTAGCTCTAGCCCCACTAACAAAATGCAGGGCTATCTGAGCACACACTGAGATACCAAAGGCCGCCCAGCACCAAAACTTTGTTCCAATACTATTTAACTACTTTTAATAAGCAAGATACACTTGCGCAGATGTAATTTTACCATTAAGCATTCACAGGAAGGAGTGGCAACAGCAACATTACATCTAATGTATTCCACAAATCAGTCAGTCAGACAATCCTCACATTCCAAGGATGAAACCTGTTTTCACAGCCCTCCTCACAGCTGCTGCACCCTCCTCTCCTTCTCACTGCTCTTGAAGGGAAAGTTGGTAAAAAGACTGACACCCAAGTGACACAAGAGGAATCATCTCCCCTAATAGATAACCTGCACAAGAGTTAGGACAGATGCAGTAATGGGAATGAGGAGTTTGTGAGTTTAAGATCCTTCTTCCCCTCTAACCTTCAACCTACTTGACTCAGAGCAAGACTGGATTAAGTGTGAAAATGAGTTCTAAGGTGACTGAAGCTCAAGAGTTGCTCCTGGTAGTAGATCTCTGCTAGTAGATCCACTGCGTCTCATCAAGGCTCACAGATCTGCTTAAGCTCAATTATTGCAGGTAATCTCTGAAAGATTCCAACCATTACTATTTTTTGTGAGACCAAGAATTCATCCAAGGAAACAAATCCCTAAGTCTAACTGAGGTCCTGCAAACACTACCTTCTCGTCCCTGCTGCAGCAAGGACTGGGCTCCTGGATACTTCACAACCCAGACATTCTCTTCCCATACATTACATCCCTATACAAGGCATCACTAGGACATCATATGTTTGTTAACAGTGATCGCAAGTTTATACATTTGATTTATGTTTCAGCAGATAAAAGAATCCTTAGTCACGTACAACCACCAAATATACACAACACTTGAGATGTTTTCATTACTTTTCTCTCCACACTTCTAATCACTGCTCACTTTCTGCTTCATTCCACAGACTACTAAATCCACGTAAAATAGCAACACTCCTTAAGCAAACACATTTATGAAAATTTTAAGTAACGCATCTGCTCTATTATTCCCTGATCACAACAATCTCCTCCTCTGCCTTACCACAATGCCTGTCAGACCAGGAATATTGCCCACCTCCAAGAACTGGAACTGTCTTGGGAGGTACAGTTGTCCATGGGAGGTGCAGTTCATAACTGTCATTTTCCTCAGTACCCAGGCAGGCTTTTCCAGATCAGCTGTTGCAAAGAAGTTACACTAGATGGCAGCTTTCCCCTACCCAAGACCATCTTCCTACCCAACTCCCAAATTACATACTGCCCTCACCATAGGCAAGCAGCCTATACCAAGCACTAGCATGCTGCTTTAGAAAGGTTTTCAAGATAGTTGTGCAGCTGCAGCATCTGAAGTATTGCCTATTACAGCACAGAAACTCCTTAGCTACCACATTTTTATGTCCATCTCATTTTTAAATCAAATCAAAATAGCCTAAAGTTACCTGAAAATAACACACCATCACTATTCCAATTGCCAGTTAATATAGTCAAGCCTCTAATATTACCCAACAAAAGGCAGGTTTTTCCTTTCTCTGCTCATGATAGCCAGCTACCCTTAGAAGACTAAAATATGGTCAATAGCTGTTAAATGATAGGTCTTGATGCAAAAGGAATTCCAACATACCACATTTTTGCACAACTGAATCATCTCTTGAGCCAAGTCATACTCCACCCAAGTCTTCTGCAATTTTTCCAAGGAACAGGGAACGGTGAGACATCCTTCAGTAACCACTTCTATAGCTTGTGAGAGGTCTTCCCCAAAACGAGCATTCCTGTTTGTGTGCCTAAGTCGTAAGGAGGAAACAGCATCTTACCTGGAAAATACTCTTTCAAGAACTCAAACATTTTAAAAGTTACTGCCATAACTATTTTAAGATGGCACTTATCACGCTAATAACTTAAATTGCTGCTACTATCTTCCGAAATAAATTCTCATTCAACTCTGTAAAATCCCTGAAAAGCAAGCAAGCAGCAACACGAATACAACCATCATAACGCAGTATTGATGATGCTGCGTAGAGACACTGTTTCTCTTGCTCTTAGTTTTCATATCATACCAACATGTATTTTAGAGGTTTTTTGTTTTTATGGGGAGGAAAGGGTTTATCTCCTGCAGATGCGCATACTTTAATACAATCATCATTTGTAAAACATTCTCATGTACACCAGAAAAGAGATAATCCCTCTGAAAGGGCTCAGTGACCATTTCTATTCTAAGTCTTCTCCCCAGTGGAGCTTTGCCCCTTTTTTTAAAGCTAAAGGGTAGTTTGGGCTAGCAAATTAGATGTACCTCTCAATGGTCTAGGTACCAAAGGGAGTCTGACTGCTCAACTGCCCTGCTACTTTTAAAAAGTAACTGCATTTAATAAGCATCTCCCTTGAAGCTGGAACCAAAAACTCTTCTCAAGGGTTATGAGAAAGGAGAAGTGAATTAGAGCCGTAATATTGCATTTTTCTTTAAAAAGTAGCTGGGAAACAAAAAGCGTGCAATGGTATACATATAATATGTATAATATATAGCAGTCTTTAAAAAAAAAGAAAAAAATACATACCTAATTTCTTTCAGTACCTTCACATTAGCAACCAAACTTCTCATTTTTGTTCTTATGTATTTACTTAATGTTTCCTCAAAATGTTCAGCAGTTTCCCTAGATGCTTTCTTCTCTTCCTGAATCATTTTTCAAATTTGGAGGAATGTTTCAGTAAATAAAAATATAAAGAAGGATCAACAGGTAGCCAAGATTACTAACACACACGTCATAATTTGTATTATAAAAAAAAAAAAAAAAAAACCAAAAATATAAATAAAAAAAAAAAAAAAAAAAAAAAAAATAAAAAAANTACACATTTCTGCTTTCTCATATAAAAACCTCCACTGAGAATCTTAGGAATCAGTAAAAAAGTAAAAGGCAGCACTCAATTTCAAGAAAAAAGAATACCACACACATACCACAGAGCCTTTTTTAAAGGCTAATAGTTCCTTTCTTTCCTCTTATGTCAGTAGCAGAATGTTCGGGTGAGTAAAATTTTTGTATTTTGTCCATTACACAAGCTTTCAAAAATAATTATTTATTTCCTCATTGAGAAAAATCCTACTTATATATACAGGAAAATGAAGTCTAGGAAGTCTTTAACCTCCTTTCCCTCATAACCATTATATCTCAAAGTGCTGCAGCTAGAACTCTTGCTGTATTGATAAACAGCCTTACCTTCACACAAAGAATTTTGCCAAGACTCAGGAGAAGGAGGGGAAAAAAAAAAAAAAAACCCACACACCCACAAATACAGTAGTCTATATTTCTCCAGGAATACTAAAGTTAAAAGCACTCCTCACATACCGCAGGGATACTTTTATAAACCCCACATTTTTGATTAGTTTTGCTTTCAAAGTTTCATGACTACAAGTCTTTTTTCATTTGCAATTACTTGTCAGAGTGAGAAGAAAAAAAATACAAATCTACACACACAACACCACACACTGAGGGCAATCACAGGAGGAAAAGACAAATGGAAATAGTCAAAAAAGACACAAATACAGACATGCTCCTAAGGATTCCTTGCTTTCAGTAAGTTTTCTTGTCTGCAAACATATTTCATTACTTGTTAAAGTTACTTCAGCTTGCACAGAAGTGCACAAATGTGGTATCCTTTGCATAGATTCCTCATTGGCCATGACAAGTGAATATGTGCAAAACCACGGTTGTGTCTCCTCAGGAGAGCAGCTGAGTAGCAGAGCTGGTTATGAATAGTTTCATTCCAGTAAGAAAGAATAAAATGGCAACTTTGTGCAAGTGCAAGAATCTGTACAAGTGCACTTTTTGGGATATCACACTGATTTACACAACAGCAGATTTTCCTTTCTGATGAAAGGAAAGCAGGTCAACATGTGGTCTTGAGCTGCGGCAGGATGAAGCTACATGACGGACACATTATCAAATGCTTTTCCTCCCCCAGCCTTTACTTTCTGCACATGCATTTCTGTACCTGAAGCTCACATTTCAGCTGCTCAACCTGCAGTTCTAGTTCCTTCTGCATCTGTACAAGATTCTCGTTCTCCCTTATGAGATCTTCTTTCTCAGCCTTAAGCTTTTCATTCTCTTCAACCAGCATCTGATCTTTTCGTGGTTTTTCCAAACTGCTGTCAGACACTGAGCCAGAAGATAGCATTTTTTCCCTTTTAAAAAAATTAAAAGGAAACTTTTAGAAAAAAGGTGCAATCTTTCCTGCTACAGTAACAAGTTAATCTTCTATCTTAAAAACATTTTACTGTACCACACTGCAGCATCTGAAGAGTTAATGTTCACTGTAACTACCTACTTAACTAGGCTAAAACACTTTAAAGTGTTCTACAAGATAAAATGAAAAACTAAAGAGTTTGTCTGGTTGGTTGATGTTCTTTAATAATTAAGCACAACAGTGTGCTGCAGATTGCCACATCACACTATCCAAAGTTTCACTAGAGCTCGTGTCATCCTCACTCTCACCTGCATGGGTTAAGGTATAGCATAGTTTTTGTTCTTGCATTTCCAGCAGGGTCTGCCACACTAAGAAGGGCTGCAATGTATAAAGAGTTAAGGACATGAGAACATACAAACGGATCAGAAGATCTGCTGGCTGCCAGCACACAGGCCAGCCAGGACCCCTTGGTATACAACACCATCACAGTACAGAGGCAAACAAAGGAGGAAAAAAAAAATTTTCTTCTTTAAATGAGATTCAGAGAATCTCCAGAATTCAGGAAACAGGACAGATGCAATATAATTCATCGTGCAATCCTTTATTATAAATATAAGCCTTTTTAAAAAAGCCTCTTATTTCACATTAAATTATTTTGTGAAGAGACTTGCCTAACTGCTGTACTTGCAACACAAACCAAAGCCATTCCAGTATGACGAAAGGTGAACACTCAAGTTTCATTCAAACATTTAAAGAGTTCAAATTACAGTACATTGGCAAATGTACCTTAAAAAAAAAAAAAAAAAAAATACTCCTTACACTATCTCAACTCTCTGAATGCCAAGCACCATCTTTCCTTTCCCGCCCACAAACATTCTCAGCAGTCAGTTGCCATGACAATCCTACCAACTGTAGGGTAAGTCTCTTTTTAAACATTTCTGACAACAATTGTAACCGCTAACTTACCACCACCTCTCTTCAATGAAATTATAAGTTGCAGAGATAACATTATCCTCTAAAGCTTATATCTAACTGTGACTGCTGACTATTTCTTGTAAGCACATACTGTTACACTCCTACACAAATAAATAACCAAAACATGTTTATTCTCCTAGGCAAGTGTGCTTTTCCACATCTGTGTCCAGTCAGTTTTCAAATACAGGTAAATAAACAGGCTGGCTGTATAAAGTCTCAACAACCATCTAGCAAAAATTATAAATTTAAACAAACACTGCCATCTACCACTGCAAAAATCTTGCAGAAGCTTGATGCCCCGCAACCTTCATCTTTAACTGAGCTTTACTGTATCCTCTTCTCTGCCTAATATTTGCTACCCACTCCCACCTTCTCCAAATCTGAAGAGTACGTCTCTGGAAAGCCAGTGAGGAAGAACTGCCTACTTTATGAGCAACAAAACTAACAAACACCAGTTCAGACTGATGTGCTAATTCCCATCGCTCCATACACACACCCTCATGCACTGTCTGCTGGTATTACGTGACACAGGAATGAAAGAAAATGAAGTTTATATTTTAGATGTTTCCTTTCCCCTCCACCTTCTGAGGTGCACAAGCTCCAGCAGCAACACCAGTTAGTTCAAAAACACAAGCATATATGATATCCCATGGCCTTACTTTGTGGCAAACACACGGTTTCCAGTGAAGTTCTCATTCTTTGCATTTGCAGCTACTTGCTCGAAGCGCCCTCTTGGTCTGCTGAGTGAACGTTCGTGTTTGTTTGCCCACAGAGGAACTGGAACTTTTAAGTTCCAAGACTGGTTTTGCATGAGGTCTGTTTTCTTCTCTTCTCCATTTCTGGTGCTCACTGGTGACTTGCATTTTTCAGCAAATCCTGTTTTAGCTACTTCTTCTCCAATATCTGTTTTCTCATATTCTGCTTGGACAATGATGGTACCATCCTCATGCTTGGCTTTGTGTCGTATTTTTATTTCTTTTTCAAAAACTAGTCTGCCCAAGAACTTCTTGCCCTGTAAAATAAAATACATTTTGGTTGTGCATTAGTCACTGAATAGCTGAAATCAACTATCTTTCTTCTAAGGAGAAGAAAGGAGAGAGAGGAAAAAAAAAAAACAAAACAAAACAAACAAACAAACAAAAAAAGCACACACACCACATACACTGAGGAGCCACACAAGTAAAACTTCTTTAACACATTTATTCCAAATCAAGACTGCATCTGTATAGCTACAGTTCAACCTATCTAATCTGTGTTAATGCCAGACACATAAGCACCAGTCACTCTCCTGCACTGTTCAATATTCAGGAATTCGGTATCATCAGCAGGCAAAAGCCCCAAATTCTACCAGATCTCAAAGGAAAACAGCAACCTGGTTATCTTATGCCTTTCTGGGGATCAAGACCAATTACTTAATAGGATTACATAAAATTATTGTAACAAAATACTTTAGTAGCCTTTATCAGGCTCCAATTTTAAGCAAGAAGTCTTAAGTGAAAGAACAAGATGGATATGGCATTCATTACACTACATATCTTCCATTTAAATAAATCGCCCAAAGCTAACTTAAAATCATTCAGAAATTTAAATAGAACACAAATGCAAAGGAACTACCATACACATCTCATATCCAAGCTCAAACCACTCATTCAGAAATCACAGAAGTAACAAAATTGAAGCCATCAGTTTCATTAGCAATAAAAATGAAAGAGGGGCTTGAAAGACTGAGGAATGTACTCCAGACCTTCAAGAGACACTGCGAAGAAGGAGGGTTCTTACTAACTTTTTCCCTGCTTTTCATTCAGCCATTTCTGCAAACATGCTGGTTTTGTTAAAATTAAAAAGAGCATGAAGACAGAGCAGGAAATGGGCAGTCTTGCACAATGCTCAGCCAGCAAATAAAGTTTCACCTGAAGCAGCAAGAATTATCAGAAGGGGAAGGAGAGAAGAAAGAAGAGAGGAGAAAAAAAAAAAAAAAAAAAGGGGAGGAAGAAAAAAAAAAAAAAAAAAAAAAAAAAAAAAAAAAAAAAAAAAAAAAAAAAAAAAAAAGCACCCTCATCACCAATACTACTCCAAAGGCTCTGTACTTTGAATCACATCAATATCAACTTTTGAGCCTTTTCTATTTGTTACTGACAAGGGATGAAAATGGCCCTACTGTGCCTCCTGCCAACCCAGGATTTTACCTGGCTACTAGCCACACAGCCTTTGAGCAGCCCACCCCTTTGAGTGGCGAGAAATTGTTCTAAGTCCCGTAACCCAGGAGGCATTATTCCCCCTGAAAGAAGATAAACAGAGGTTCTCTGTCAGAAAAAAAAGTTGTCAGAGTCAAAAATAAACCTGCAACTCCAAATACTGCAAGAACACACTGTAAAATCACCTCCCTGGCACAACCTGAAGTGATTTTTGACAAAGCCATTTCAGTCTCTAGAGTATACTAAGACATCAGACTACTTCCCAGCACATCTTGCCTTCAGAGTTAAGCAATCAGCATTAAAGAGAGTCCTCAGTGACACTGTGCTGATACTTGGCATCATCTGCTGCACACTTCATCACCTCAACCCTTCAAAAATCTGTAACTCACCTGGTCAAACATGTTTAAGTTGTGATCAGTTGGTATCTGCAGTCCCCAGAGTCTGTACTTCTTGGCAACACTCGGACATTGCAAGTGTGCTGGAATTTCAACTATTTCTGATCTGTTTAGAACCTCAGAGTTTCCATAATCAATGTACAACACCTGACACTGAAACAATCATATAAAAAAAATATTTAAAGAAAAGACAGTGCTGCAACATGCATATATTTTAAAGGCACAGATGAGAATATTTCAGACTAAGCCTAGAACACCCATCAGATGAAGGAACTGAGTTAGATAACTCACATGTCCATCTGTTTAAAAATACAGCAACAAAACTTTCAGTGATGGAAAAAATTTTCACAGGTTACCTTCTCTTCTAAGAATTTGGATTATAAATCAATATAGAGGGCTCCTACTATTTAATTTAGAATTACTAGCCCCTTGTGCCAATCACCTACATCACAGAATCCTTTCAGAAACCATCTGCACTGAGACATATATTTTATTGGCCACACGTGAACTCTGTCATTTTCAGCTACATACATTTTGAAGTTGAATTGCACTGCTTAACACCACTAACTGTCAATTGTATATCTCTATCAAGAGATAGACACAGAACCTCAGAAATGTGTTTTGCCAGTCTTACCAGCAGCTTTCAAAATAACACATGCATATTCATCGATTTTAAACATATTTAGACAGTTATTTTCAAAAATAGAGGGAGGAGTTGCATTTTTTCTATCCTTCTGCATGCAGAAGTGATATAGGAATAAGGATTAAACAAAAACATAGCTCCTGCCTTTTCATCACTGATCACTTGCTGTACTGTACATCTGTACCAACATCCATCTTCAGAAAAACATCCACCATATATCTGAAAATCAAGAGGGGAAAAAAAAGGGAGTAGCATTCTAAAAACACAAGCACACCTCAAATTATAATACATTACAAATTTTACTTTCAGTCTGCTCCAATTGCCACAACAGTAGTCTCAAAGCAAAGACTTTTAATAGTCTTCTCCAGTAAGAACATATGCTAAAAGAGATTACAATGCTATAAACTCTACAGCAAGATCTTGAAGACAATTTTGCAGATCAATGGCAAATTCATACATGTTCTCCTGTGTATGTGGTATAAAACATTTTGACATCACTAACTTCATAATGGAACGGAGGAAGAAGTCAGATACGCTGCAAACAGCAAGCCTAGAATGCTTTAAAAAAGTGAGTAACGTAAAGCTCATTTTACCATAAGCCATCAGTACTTCACAAGCACATAAAAAGCTGCTATCGCTTTGTATGCTTACCTCATCACAGAACTGCTATGAAACAGGTGTTCCTTATTCTTAAGGATACTTTCTGCAGCATACTAAGTAATGCAGGCTCTCCTAAGACCTCATATGCATTCAGAAAATAATGGAGAAAAGAATCACCTAAAGTGTGCTGCTCTTTCAATAAAGATAACATATACGCTCTCGTACCATTTCCTAAGTGTACATAATTTAACTGAATTAAGTCTGAAGTGTAGAAAGATAGTTTTTTCTTTCTTTTTATATTTCATAGAGCCTTTGAGAGAATAAAACCTACAGTTTAAGCAAAACCCAAGAAAACATCTTAAGAAAATGGCTGCATAAAATAAAGGCTTTTATATCCAGGTAAAACACACATATACACTGTCCACTTACCTTATTAAAATCAGGCTTGCCAAAAATCGCATTAGCCCGAGGGCAAACATCAGCCAGTGCACAACTTAATTTCAAGAGGTCATTACATCTACTGACATTCTAAGTGTGGAGAGAGGTAAGAGTTATTAACTGTCACTTTTAATAGTTGTTTGATGGCTTTTCACAGCCAAAAATTAAATCACAACACACTGTTTTTGAGGCAAATAATGCCTCACCCACAATCTGAGTTGCATTTATAAGCCCCTTCTCCATTTTAGTTTTTGAAAGAAAATGAGATCAAGGCAGACAAAGCACCCTGGAGAAACAGCTTACAAATAATATTTTTAAATTCAATTACCAGGTTGTGAGAAGTATGTAGGTCTTACTTATCAACCCTTCCTCACAAGCTTCAGGATGTATTTAGGGTTTTTTTTTTTTTCCTCTTAACATGAGAAGAAAATAGCTCTGACAAACCCCTCATTCTCCTTGTTTGAAAGCCTTGTGCTTTGGTTTAGTTGAAAGATGCAAATCCTTTTCAATTACAACTCAATATCTAAACCACTGCAAGACTGAGTCGGTTCAAGCAACACACAACATCTATCAGATGTTATTCTGCTTGTAATTCAAAGCAAAGCTTACAGAGCTTAGAGCGGGAAAGAAAACACTACCATAACGAATAGATTTGTTCTTCTCAGAAATACACTACTAACTTTTGTACCTTACATTATTAAGTAAAACACTAACTTTTCCTGCAGAGTCCCAAGAGAAGAACCTGCAGTTGGAGACATTATAAGTTGTAGATGTAACCACTGTGGGGTTTTTTCTTTGTTTATTTTTCTGTTCTTTTTTGGGGCATAGGCCAGAAAACGGGGGAAATTTTTCTATAAACAGAACCAGAAAAGCTAGTCTTGGTCCATGTGCTCCATCCTTTTAGCAACAGGACAATAGGTAGCACATCCAGGGACTAGTTCAAAGCTACACAGGTGCTGCCTAATACAGACACACCTGTAGCCAGGAGATTGACCAGAAAAGGTAAGAGTGTGGACTCATCCTGGATCCTCCCCTTACCTCCTCTCCCTGCTCACCTCCCATATTCATAACAATAACTCATTTTTATTTTAAATCCCTCTCCTTCTTCTGCCCACACAAACCACCCGCTGTTTTAACTTTCAGAATTCACCTGTGCCCAGAATGTTACAGCATCTTCAACGTGGGAGCCAACGACATCTTCGACTTGGGGGAAGCAGGAGGAAAGACAGAGATTTGTTATTCTCACACTTGACACTTAAGTGATAATAATATTATATACATGCTGTCATTACCTTTGTTGTATTCCGTGTCCCCATCCATGACAGCAGCTTCTGAAGCAATACAAGATATCCGTTGTTAAATAGAAGGTAAAATACTTTTCTGAGCAGATCCACTACACACAATTTTATCTAAAGGGATGCTACGTCCCTCCGACTAGCACAAGTGCTTGGCTGCGCTCCTCCTACCACGAATACTTATTTATATATATGCTACCAATGCTTTGCACAGGTCAAAAGAGAGGATTTGCTGTTGGCAGCAGTCCTAAAATTGAGCTCTACTTATTATAATTACCAAATGCATATCTACTCTATTACTTGATGCCCAAGCTTTTCATTCTTCTGCCTTCCAATGCAGAGGCATGATTTTTAGCTAAAAAGCTGTTAAATTGAAGGTTTTTTCTTTTTTTTTTTAAGAAATAAGCACATAACAGCAAAAAATCTTTATTAGTGCCACCCACGCCACTTCCCCGGGCTCAGAAAGCTCCCAAAGGCGACGCTGCTGCCAAGAAGCGGCGCCGCCGGCGGGCCTGGAGCCACGAGCCGCCATTTAGACTCGCAGAGCGACCCCCGCCCGCGACGCCTCCTGCTTCCCCCGAGATGCGGCCCGGAGGGCAGCCCTCACCCGCAAGGCCGGCAGCAGCGGCACCGCCAGGACCGCACCGGCCGCGCGGAGACCTTTTAGCCCGGCCGGGGGTGCGCGCAGGCGGCCCCGCGGCCGCCGCTGCTGC
>VWPW01017268.1:338954-351911 GCA_013389825.1 Crypturellus undulatus | reverse complement strand
CGCGCCGCTGCCGCACGCGCCCGCCTTCCCGCGCTGCGCATGCGCCGGCCACCCCGTCGCGGGCGCCGCCGCGTGTCCCTGCGTGTCCCTCGTGCTCCGTGACAGAAAATCTCGCCCGCTCTTGGCGTTGGGCTGGTTTACAGACTTCCCTTCGGGTTTATCTAAAGCAGAAATGAAGATGGGTGCAGCCCAAGCGCGTGCAATATGGGGAGGGGAGACAGGACGGCACAAGCCTTTGCTTTGGCTTTGGGCTTTAGCTAATAAGAGCGTTTGTGAAAGGAGCCGGCCAGGATCTCCCCGGAGCATCCCAGCAAGTGACCTTCCATAGGAGATGGGTGTTCTCTCGTGGTAACGATACTGAAGTATCGCCTTTGCATCCATTTGTTAAAGCAGGTCATTCAGTAAGACTTGGTGTCTGCAAATGTCTCCACGCTTCAGAAATTACCCCCTCTTCTCCCCGCACTCTTCCCTCTTACTTCCCAGAAGACAAATGCTAAGGACTCTAAAACAGAGTGGGCTTCTAGATGGAAGCAGTATCTTGTATTAGAAAGAAGCAGGTGCACCCAAGTCTTCTAGACTGGAGAACCTGGAGGTTATTTTCAGTTATATTTGATGAACTAATACAATGGCAATTCTGTACTATTACCTGCTTTTTTAGACCCCAATGGTTGGAACAAAATCCCACTACAAACTCCAGAGACCTGCGAAAATCCTGAGCTGATACCACTAATGGGCATGAACTGGTGTGTTTCCCTTCCTTCCAAACCCGAGAAAGACGCACATCCATTTCATATTTGGCATTAGAGAAATGCAGAAGCAGAAGGAAGCCCTTACCCTTCACTTGGGATTAATCATCAGTTCTTCACAGTAAGCAGCCGTATTTCACACACATCCTTTCACAGGATCATTAAAATTAGTAAAACCAAGGTGCTCCACACTCAGTGCATGTAAGAGGCGTAAAGTATTAATATGAAAGCCAAATAATGTAAAATGGAAAGGACGTGTTATTCCTAAGACTTGCACAACTCATCACACCACTTGCCACGTGCCAGAGCATTTTGGATTACAGTCGGAGGTGCTTAATTTGTCTGGCTGAAGGGCACATATATGCCCGCACATAAATCATATAGACAAACTGATAATGTCTGTTGTGTGCTATGGTCTTCTCTGTTCACAGTTCCCAATGTCTCTTAGGGGAATAAAAAAAGAAAATCACCACAAGGTCCATGTTCAACTGTTTTATTTAATGACTACTGTTAATGGCAAATACACTAGCTCCTTGTCTCCACTTTTACCTTTTAAAGTGTAAAGAGATTTTTCAATAGGAGGTTGCAGTTTTGATCTTGAAAAAAAAATTTAAGGATAATTTGTTTGGTTACTTTAAGGGTAATTCCATTTACATCTGCAAATTTTACTTCAGACAGCAGTCTCAAGTTTTTACAACAAGCAAAAGTATGAAATATCTTGTACTTTTATTTTCCTATAAACTATACACATATTAAAAATTCTGGAAAAAAATGCATGTGTACCAAGAAGTATGCATATATGCCTTCTAGTAACAAACTGAGTTTAATCTTTAGTTAAAAGCTTATCAACAGGGCTGAAAACTGGTCAGAACTCCAGAGCAACATCTAATACATTTTTATGGCCCCACATTTTTTCCAACTAAAAAAGTGTCATTAAAAAAAAATTACATAATTTACGTCAAGTATTTCACAAATGGGAGCTTTAAGTAAGTTTAAGCACAAAACTTTTATTTGTTTTGATAAAACCGGTTCTTGACAACCAAAGTATAGTTCAATAAAACTAAATTTGACACAGCAAACATGTAATTGACAAGCATGTATTTTTAACTCAAAATCTCAATAAAAACACAATAAATTATTTACCAAATGCAAAATGTAATTTTCTCAGTGTAAAAATAAAACAAAAACACAAGTTATTATAGTCAAGAGATCATAGCAGTTTCTTCTTTCAGTTTACAAACATTTTGCTATAAGATACCACATACATTTTTTGGAACTACATTCCCCAATTAATGTAGCCACAGGGGAGGAAAAAAAGAAAAAAAAAAAGAAAATCTTCCCCTATTTGGTTTGCAATCATCTCTTTGAGGAATGAAATCATTTTCCTATTTTTTATTTACAAATATTATTTACATTTCTTGCTTTCTTGTGATACTGTTGTGAGATAACCCATTCCATTCTGAGAGTAAGGCAAGGCTCTATAGTACAATTGCTTATTAAATCCAGTAGAGGGAGCTCAAATTAATGTTTTTATTTATTAAATCATTATGTAATATGGCAGATTTTGATCAGAAAGGTACATTTTAAACATTTGGTAGACATTTTGGTATTTAATTTGAAGTAACAGATTAACGCTCTGATGGGCATTGCTAGTAACACTGGAGCTAAGAGAGAGGAGCGGTAAATAACCTTTATTCCCATTTTAATTCAGGCAGACTAGCCTGTATTCGCTTCTCACTCACGACTGCAGCCCCCGCCATCGGTCACTAGGTGCCTCTCTCAGTCACCAGGACTTTCCTTCCCAATTCCTTCAACGTTGCCCCATTTCCTCTACCTGTCAGGCACAGGCAGGTATTTCAGCAGCATCAGTGTCTGTAATGGGAAGCAAAACTTCACAAACTGCTCCCAACCCATGCTATAAAGGTGCAGTACACACATACCACCTGGAAAGTTTTGAATCCATGAGACAGCTTCAAGTATTTTTAAGGGCAAATTGGTTGACCCCTCTCTGTCCATTTTCAAAAAGTCTAGCCAAGTTAACTCAGAGTCTACCTTTGCCCCCTACTTCCACCTACACTGCAGTCCCAGACAGGTATTCTGTGCTAAGTGCTTTCTGTGCTGCTCCCCAGATATAAAACACCATGTAAATTCAAAAAAGTTTACGTTTTTCTCTTCACTACCATTCTTTTGTATCATGCCCCTCAAAATGGGAGGTGCTTATATTTTCTTTGTGCATATTCATAGCTGTGCAACATATCTTGAGTGATTCAAGTCTGCGTTGGATTGGGCATGATACAAAAGAATCCTTCAGGTAAAGAAGTTTGTATCAAACAAGATATATGATTTTTTTTAATGTGCAGTAAATAGTGTATCAATTTCTAACTAATGTGCTCAAAAGTTTAGTGTAATAGAACTAGGAAATCACTGCTATGGACAGTGCCGAACAGGATGTGGAGGACTGTACTGTTAGAAAGGTCTGAGACAAAGCATAGGATCCCTTCAAATGTAGTATGCATGTGTGGAAATGGGGCGACCAGCTTACAGAATGTCACATGTAAAAACTACTTATATGTCAGGAAGAGCAGAACCTACAGAAGTGAAACACAAGGAAGTGTGTTTGAATTTATACAAAGATGATGAAACCAACAGAAAAAAAAATACTGAAATATCAATTTAAATACACATAACAAACCTCATCAAGTAAAAATCCCTGAACAAGATAAGAAAGGACTCTGTGAAACAAAGTGTGTCATGAAAGCCTAACGAGGCATACAATATTTACTTGCCCTATTAAACTGTAACACTTAAGTATACGCTTATGCTCTCAGAGCTTAAATCTCCCTTTTGTAGAATACAGAATTTATTAAGCAGAAGAAATAAAAAATGAAAGTATGCAAGCAATCACAGTGAGAAATACACTTCAAAATAATGATAAATAGCACTGTGCTATAAAATAACCTTTTCATTACTTTCACGGCTTCTTTGATTGCAATGGACTTTTCTCTTTCCGTTTAGCAGCCTTCTCTTGTTTCAGCTGTAACAAAGAAAGAAAGATATATCAATGGTTCAAGCATTAATTTTTAAGTAGACAAGTAACACAATATTGACCACTAATAAGCAGTCACAAATTAACCAGAGAGATTTACGGAATGGAGAGCCTTCTTAACTCAGTCTAGCAGTGCTCACTTCTGTATCACGTGAAAAAGAAGCACCTGCCAGCTCTGCAGTTCCTCCCTTATCAAAATCAGAGCTACCTTTATCTCTGATAATGTCAATTTAGCAATTTATGTAGCCCTGGAGGCCAAAGTGCCTCACAAATGTCATGATTTTATCTTCAGGATACTTTAGAAGCAACAGTTGTTCTCAAGTTTTGTTCCGTAAGTCAACAAAATACTACTTACAACAACAATACCAAAAAGGATGTGCATCATAAGCTATCTTATATCTACCAAATACGCGAAGAAACACCAAAAAAGTGTCAGAAGGAAGTAAGGCTCCCATTCTGATTTGGACACCTATAGGTGAACACACTGCTCAACAATCCTGTTGTTGGTCAACACAGCAATTATTTAAACATTTTTCCATGTTTGGAGGCTTGATGGCAGTATCTGAAATTCCTACCTTTTCCAAAGCAAATAAAATCNACAACAATACCAAAAAGGATGTGCATCATAAGCTATCTTATATCTACCAAATACGCGAAGAAACACCAAAAAAGTGTCAGAAGGAAGTAAGGCTCCCATTCTGATTTGGACACCTATAGGTGAACACACTGCTCAACAATCCTGTTGTTGGTCAACACAGCAATTATTTAAACATTTTTCCATGTTTGGAGGGGAGGGGAGGGGAGGGGAGGGAAGGGGAGGGGAAAGAATTTGAATTTAATAGCAATGCCTCCCCACTGCCCCCCACTATAAACTGATACTATATCTGCAACCTGTTGTCACTTTAGGCTTTTACAACCCAGGTAGTTATGCAACATTGCCTTGCAAAAAAAATAACAGTGAAGACACACTTCCAGGGTACATGGTGGAGCTAAGGACAATGTGGTGAAAGAGGAGGTATTTCAGCATCTAAATAATGTTATACTGTATGGCATTTACTCAGTACAATTGGTGGAATGGGGCGGGCACTTCTGGGATAGTGATCCTGATCATCTGAAAAAGATGAACCTAATTTAACCCAACTACATAGAACTTCCTAAGGAAAAGAGTATGATGAAGTTTTGCGTGTGAGAGTAGCAAACATACACGTCAAAGGTGATTTTTGGGAGTCTTGGTCACAGAGTAAAATATTTTGTTTTTCCATAATGGAAATTTAACTCCATACAAATCTGACGGCCTCTTAAATCCTGAAGTACCATGAAATTGCAAAGCTCATTTTAAGAGGTTAGTCTTAATACAATGCATTTAAGGGCCACCTCCTTCACGTGTTTATCCTTCTTAGCCACACGATAAATCATCAAGTAAGAAATGGAATGACTTACCCTTTCCTGATAACGCCTTTCAAAATAAGCCATATCATCTTCTTCTGAACGCCTTTCATGAGAAACCTGCATTGTAGCATTAGAACCACCTGAAGGAAAAGAACATTTATATGAATGATATTTGCTATTCTATTTGTTACATTGCACAGTTGAAAAAACATTTAAAAATGAGATGCAGTAAAAAATGTTGTAGGGAAGTAATAAACCCTATTAATGAGGACGAAAGAGTATAGAGTTGTAGTTAATATAAAGAGCTTTGGGGGAGGCTCATCAGTAATGTTAACTGACGAATACTTACACTAAATGAGGGATATAAAACGAAACAAGTGTAACTGATATCTAATTCCATACTGAAAAGACCTTCTGGCAGAAGGCAATTTCACAGGATTATATTAAATGTGTGTGCAAGTGCATATGTATGTGCAAGTGTGTATAAATGTAGATATGCACTATGGATTTAGATACATTAAGCTCTTGGTAGGAATAAAAATATTTTTAAATTGATTCAATGAAGAAGTGATATTCTTGATAAGGACAACAGCAAATGCAAGGGAAAAATAATTAAAATGCTATTAACAAAATAATAAGTAGTAATAATAATGTAGTTATTTTAAGCACTTGAAGTGCATAAATGCTGTACTAACATTTTAGATAGCTAGGCTTCAATATTTGTTTTAATTTTCAACTTGATTTTACCCTTAAACATCTTTCAACTCATAAATGGAAATAACTTTATATGATACACTGATTGTAATAAAACCATATTAAAAAAACACCTGCTATTGCTGAGTTGGTTTGAGCAGAAGTAGAAGGTCCTTGAAATGCTTTTAGAAATGGATGATCCATGTTGGTAGAAGGAGATTCTAAAAATTCAGCGGAAGGAGCCCCTGTTACAAAAATAATGGAAAACAATTATTAGCTTCACAAGATGTGCCCAAAACATGGTGCGATGTGGTCAAAACAAGAGATTCAAATCAACAGCACTGAGCGCAGACCAAGTAAACTTGAGTTAAGAAAAACACTTCAGAGGATGGCTTCAAAATAAATGAAAAAGAATGTATTTCTTTAGTTACAACTGCTACAGTATAGTTTCTGAATTTCAGGCAGATCAAGGAAACCAGATTATAATTTTAGAAACAAATAATAAAATCAGTACATGGCAATAATAAATAAAACAGTATTTCAGGATAAAATCAGTACATTGCTACATGACACAGAACAAGAGAGTAGCAGAGATATCACGACACACTAATGTGGGTGTTCTACCAATTACCTCTTTTCTTCAATTTCATCTGAAATGTGCCTTACATTGGAAGAAAGAATCATATATCATTTGCTGGATAGCAAGCTTAAATGAATGACGAGCAAAATGGGACAATACAACAAAATTTAATTCCTATGGGGAGTAATTACCAAATTATTCTTTGCAAAAACTTTTGCCCAATGTTGTGACCTGTAAAAATACAGTCAGTTTGAGGAGGATGGGGCTGGCCAGTGGTGGTCACTGACAGAACCAAAGGAAATGGCCATAAATTGAAGCATAAAAAGTTCCATGGGAACTTAAGGAAGAACTTCTTTCCTGTGAGGGTGACAGAGCACTGGAACAGGCTGCCCAGAGAGGTTGTGGAGTCTCCTTCTCTGGAGATCTTCAAGACCCGCTTGGATGCAGCCCTGTGCCACGTGCTCTAGGTGGCCCTGCGAGTGTAGGCGGGTGGGACTAGATGACCTCTAGAGGTCCCTTCCAACCTTGGGCATTGTATGATTCTATGATTCTAAAGTTTGCAGATGGCATACAAAATAGTTGAATGGTAAACAAAAATGGTAAATCAATCATACAGAATAGTCTGGATTTTTTGGTAGATAGTTACTTTTAGACAACATGCATTTTATTACATGTTCTTGCAGAGTTCAACACCTAAGAATAAACTACATGAACTGTACTTACAATAGGAGGAGGCAAAATTGAATCACAGAATCTACAAATTCTGAAAAATAATGTGGTAACCGGATAATCGAGCAAACCCCAAGGCAGTATTAGGGTAGAAGAACTAATGTAGGTATAAAATGGATATATTAGGAGGGAAAAGGAAATAGAGTTCTTTCTAAAAAATATGCTACAGTACAACCAAAAGCTACTAGGGCCTAACAGAATTATCAGCAAAAGAGTTTTACAAAGTATTTGCTCCAGGAAGTTATACACAGTCATAGTGGTGTCTTCAGACCTCAGGATGCCCGAAAAGAAAGTCTGTGTTTTTAAGTCCTACTCCTATTCATCCAATTTGTCTTCCAATTTTTAGAATCTATGTAGGATTTTTACTTTTCAAAAGTACCTAGTCTGAAAATTGAAATTTCAGCTCAGATCAACTGCACTTACCTATTCCACTGTCATCAAGTCTCATATAGCCTTCTGCTAGTGAACTAAAACCAGTCAATCCTCCCATAGCAGCGTAAGGAACATCCTGCCCCACAGGCCGTCCTTGTGCTAACCGTTCTTCTTTGGTTTCCACTATTGTTTCATGAGCATATGTTGGCTGACCACATCCACAGGTAAAGCAACTGTGGAATCCTGAGCACTTGGAACCTAATTAAAACATAAATAGGTATTTTGAATGAGATGATAAATGGAAATAGACGGAAAATATATTTCACAGCTGACAAAAGTCATTTCTCCAAATTAATGCCGTCAAGAACTACTGAGTTCCTTCACTGCAAGAGCATCTAGTCAGGCTTCCTGTTTGGAAACTCATATGTGACTCTGGCAAAGCAATCTGCAATCATTGCTGCAGCCTTTTAGAGTCTTCTTCATCATGATATGAAAACGCTTTCTAAGACAGCAGAAAGGATGAATGTGTGGTTTTGATCATGGGAATCACAAATCTGAATTCTACTCTTGGAGTCAATCCTCAGGCAGGGCCAGTTCTTGCAGTGGTTGTGTATTTTGTTCTTATGTTTGATCAAGGGAAATCAGCAAAGGACAAGGCATTTAACCAACAACATGTGAATAAAATCCGCTGCTTTGGAGGCTGACAGCAATAATTATTAGTCAACTTCCCTACCAAATTACTCCAGTTACTTGGCAAACGAACAGAAAAACAGGTAAGTCATAGCAGCACACAGTGCCTTGAGAGTAACTAGCAGGAAGACTGGTGTTATCTGGGATGCTGAATGGTTTTGTTGATTGATCACAGGGTCTGACCCTTCCAAACTGCAGATCATTCTCTAAGTCTGACATACAGATTCAATATCTAAAAAAAAAAAAAATTAAAAAAGGTTACTTTCCTTCCTGTTCCTACTATTTTTGCCTCCTCTTTAAAGTAAGAGTACTAACTTAACTTGCAATACAATGAGAAGGAGGAAGATACGAAACCAAAGTATTTGTTTGCATTCTGTTTGAACCTGGAAACCCTACAACATTCAAAAATTCTTATTTTATTATTCGGTGATACACAACTTCCTCTCAACTTTTGCTGATTTCCATCTTTGATTCATATAAAAACACTGGACAGGAACTCTGAAATTATTATATAGTGTCATGCACAGTGATGTTGGCATTATGGGAAAAAATAGAATCACAAAATAATTAAAAATCAGAAGGGACCTCTGCAGGTCATCTTGTCCAACTCCGTGATAGAAGTAGAGCAAAATTAGGGTGGGTTGCTAAGGGTCTCACCCTGTCAAGTTCAGTGCATTTCCAAGGAGGGGGAGCCTCCCACCTTTCCATAGCCTCTTGGAGCAGCCTGTTCCAACATCTGACTTGCCTCAGGGTAAGCACTTCTTTCTCAGTGTTTAATCAAAATTTCCTCTGTTGGAACTTGTATCTGTTGCCGTTAGTAACACCCTTCTCTTTTTCTCCACTCACCTCAAAATCAAATATATATATATGTACCTGTCATGGGTTAGGGAAGTCAAGCTACCAGAATTCTGTCAACACTATCTCCAAATCTCTACAGCAGGTGTTAATGCGGTATAGCAAAAATGCTACTAATCCCCATTTAGAAACAAATCACATAATTATCTATCTTAAAAAATTCTATCTTAAAAAATAGAAAAAAAAGATCCTGGTAGTAAACAGGGACTGTGCTAACAGCAAAGTAGGTTTGACATAGCAGGCATCAGAGCCCTACTTGGGCAATGAGGTGAACAGATCATTTTTGTCGGGGGAGGAACCAAACATAACTCTCCCTCTCTATCCAGCTACATAATATAGTGCGTACAACATATATACAGCAAAACTGCAAGACCGCATCGATTACAGAAAGATTACACGTCTAATTTACTTATTACATTAGGTTTAACCAACACTGACTTAGACTAATGCAAGTAAACTAAAATGATAAAATTCCAGAAGTGAAATAAGTCATGACACTCCTCTGTATAGTCTTTGTGTCCCTCAGAAGTGTCAGGTATTTTGAGAAACAATAGAAAAAATTTAAAAAAAGATCTAAAAAATATGTATAATGTAAAAGATTACTAAAAACACTGTTCTACGGGTTCGGTTTGAATCATCCAATTTCATATTCAAGGCTCTCACACACATTACTTAGAGCAAATTCTTGAAAAGCTGTCATTTTATGTACTATTCTGTTGAACAATATTCTCTTTGCATCCAACAAAAGCTGTTTATTTTTCTGTACAGATTAGACAGACTTCAAGAAAGAAATTTACTAAGTGCAGAGCACTAACAAAAAAGTCTTCAGCTTATGTAATTCGAGGTTTCAAAGAAAAGCAGCTTTATGTACTATTTAATTTCTATGGTTAATAATCACCGCTGTTTCAGCATAATAACCTTAACTAAGTGAAGCAAAAAGCTTTTTCTTAATTGAAAGAAAGATTTTTTCCTTCACAACCTTTTTACTTTAAACCCCTTTGCATTTCCAGACACAACCTGTAGGTTTGAGATTTTTTTTTTTTTCCCTCTCAGAGTGATCACAATTGGACTATTTGGGAACAGAGTGTTGTTTCCTAATGAGCTGAGAAAAGATATATAGATATGTTAACATCAGATGCAACCAGGCAATAGAGGAATGGAGATTAACAGCTCTCTCTCAGACTACCAAGTTTAAGTAGAAAAGTCATGTGCAAGTAGAAAAGTCATTTGCAAGTGACAAACTGCAAGGAGGGCGTTTTCATGCTGCCTAGCTTTTGGTGGCTGGTCTCTCCATATGTTCCTAACCTAATCAATCAGGAAACTTATGCTCCTTTGAAGAATTTGGACAAACTAAGGATGCTCTTCTACAACATTCTAAGCAAAAGGCCATGTCTCCCTCCCCATTTCTCAACCTTCCACAGGAGCCAAAATATACATCAATGACAAGTGCAGCACGTATCTAACACCCCAGGCAGAACACAGATCCTTAAATGCAAACCCTAAACCGCTATTTCTGTTAAGTTTACTGCAAGGAAGGCTGCAACCACATAAGAAACTTACAAGATTTACACGAAAATCCAGGGGCTGCACTGTGCTGATCAGCAAAATGTTTGCATCGACACCGAATGGGTTGCGTGCCGTTCAGAGGAACATAGTGATAGGACTGGCACTGACAGCCGCTTACTCTACAGGGCACGCAAATAGGACGATCCTTTGGAATCTCTTCATAATCAGTTTTGTGTTGTTTATATCTAAACCAGACAAAAATAGTGGCATTCATAACTTTGTTAGTATTTATCCAAGATTTAATGAAAGGCTTGTAATTTAGTTTACGAGTTATGTGTTGAAGTACCTTTAAATATCTTCAGAATTATTTGTTAATTTTCATTTAGATAGATAATATCAAGTGCTTTTACATTCATACATTATATGAATACCACAGATACTCTATTTGGACAGCATTAGACCAGTTCCCTTCTGGTCTACAATACCTCACACTGTGAAGGCTAAGTTGAATTTACTGAAGACTACAAAGTTTTGCTGCTCTCAAAAGTTACTTGAGATTTTTATTTAAGAACTTTTCTTATAATTTAAAACCTAACTTTTTTTTTTGACCTTACATTAACCTCCCTATACTGTACTGTAACATATCTGGAAAACCTGTAGGTTTGAGAGAAAAAAAAATAAACTCAGTGAAAAAAAAATCCTACCGATGAGTACAAAAGCACAGTGTCTCTGGCCCCACAAGTTTGCAGTCCATGCCAGTCGGTGATCTCCAGCTCACATACAATCTGTTCTTTAACCGAATTGGTAATATTTTTCTTTTGTATTCTTCATATTCCTCTGGGGTAAAGAGCTTTCCTCCATCATCATCACCTACAATTCTGCAAGTATATACATAGTCATAAAACATATGACAAGTCATAAAACAAAAAAAACAAANTAACCGAATTGGTAATATTTTTCTTTTGTATTCTTCATATTCCTCTGGGGTAAAGAGCTTTCCTCCGTCATCATCACCTACAATTCTGCAAGCATGTCATAAAACAAAAAAAAAAAAGAAAAATGAACAACATGGAAGTTGGCTTCCCAAGATATTTTTACAAACAATGCATAACAGCAAATGAGTAAAACAATACCAAAAACCATAATTCCAATGAACCATAATTCATTTTAGACAAGTTATTCAAAATGCTTTTTAATAAATTTGTTCTGATGTGTGAAAACTGTTAACAGGGGTTGTATGGAAAAAAATAAACTATTAGGTTTGTTTTTATAAGACAGAAAAAACAGGCTTGCCATCAAAAGTTGTACGATCAGCCTGATCTCTGACAAGTCACTTCACCCATCTATGTGTCTGTACCTCTATTAAATTACCTACCTGAGTAAAATATATCCCTAATTGCAGCACATAATGATGCTGGATGGTAGTTTGTTGACGTCTGTAAATATTTCAGTTACTATTTATTTGCTGTACAAAAACATATCTGAGTGGTCCTCATCTGTTCTGTGCATTTGCACATGATCAGTGCAGTCCAACCACACTTCAATACATTATCGCCACACACGCGCATCGGTGGAGTTGACACCTGCAGTCTTTGCTGTCTGGAATCACTACATAAACACGTATAAGAACTGTGGGCACATGCATCATTGCTGCTTTAAGGAGGCTTTTCTAAAGCTAAATTTCGTATGCTAACTAATACATTTCAGTGGAGCATCTGAATTTATGTTTATTTTTTCTTGAGGTAAACTCTTCAACAGCAGAGATGGCCAGACTGGCAAGAATACCTCAGGGCACACGGGGCGCATAATTATAGACAACAAAGCACCGCCCAGAGCCCATATCTCAGCACTCCCGTATCTCAGCCCTCTCACACCGTCCCACAAAGGCGCACGGTGGCACCAACAGGCCTGAGCAGGGGAAAAACGGGAGGCCTCTCACGCCTCCCTCAAGAGTCAACCTTCAGAGAAGGCGTTTTCCCAGGGTGGGTATAGAGGCCGTGTGTGCCGCTCATCACTGTTCCCTCAGAATAACAAAACAGGCATATATAAGTAAATGAATAAATAAAGCTTCTCGTTGGAAAAAAATGAGGCACGAGCTCCTTCACAAGGGTCCTCGCTAAGTGCAGGGAGGAGGAAAGAGCAAACGCAGCCAGCAGGGCTGCGGCGGGACACGCGCTGCGGCGGGACACGCACTGCGGCCCCGACGAGGGCTGTCCCGACGAGGGCTGCGGCGGGACCCGCGGCGGGACCCTCACCTGCGGTACTCCGCGTACTCATCGAGCGCCCCCGGTCGCACCTGCCCCCGCGCCATGGCCGCCGCGCCGCCCTGCGGCTCCTGGCGCCGCCCCGCA
>VWPW01017268.1:272677-338844 GCA_013389825.1 Crypturellus undulatus | reverse complement strand
CAACGGCCGCTGCGGGCGCGGAGGCGGCGGCCATTTGCGGCGGGGGGCGGTGGCGGCGCCGCGCCCGGCCCTGGAGGAGGAGGAAGAGGAGCGGGAAGGCGCTTGCGGGGCTGGTGGCAGCCGCTGAGCGCGAGGCAGCAGGGTGCCCAGGTGGCCAAGAGGGCCGGCGGCGGCCTGGCTTGTGTCAGGGTACAGGGGAGCCAGCAGCAGCAGGGAAGGGATCATCCCCCCGGTGCTCGGCGCTGGTGAGGCTGCACCTCGAGTACTGTGGCCAGTTTTGGGTGCCTCGCTACAAGAAGGACATCGAGGTGCTGGAGGGTGTCCAAAGAAGGGCAGCCAAGCTGGTGAAGGGGCTGGAGCACAGACCTTGTGGAGGGCGGCCAGGGGAGCTGGGGTAATTCAGTCTGGAGAAGGGGCTCAGGGAGGATGTTATCACTTTCTACAGCTACGAAAGGAGGTTGTAGTGAGGCAGGGGTTATCTCTTCTGCATAATAACTATGGATAGGAAGGAGGAAATGGGCTCAAGTTGTGCCACAGGAGGTTCAGGTTAGGTATTACGAAGAAAAAACTTCTGCACAGAAAGAGTAGTCAAGCATTGCAGCAGCCAGGCCAGGGCAGTCGTGGAGTCACCATCCCTGGCAGCGTTCTGGAAACGTGTAGAGGAGGCGCTTGGGGACACGGTTTAGCCGGCATGGTGGTGATGGGCCTACAGTTGCACTTGAAGGTCTTTTCCAACTGTAATGAGTCCACGATTCTGTGACTGGCTTATGCTGGCAGGGTTTACGTGGGCCCTGTCTGCTGCCACTGCCTGCTTCAGTCTTTAAATTCCCACTCAAGCTAACGCGCGTTGGTGACCACCTCTAGTGAAGTCCTTGCCCACACGATGTTGATCCCGGCTCACTTTTGATACTGCTGTGTCGTGCGCTGTGAACAAGGAAGAGGTGCTGGGTCTGCTCTGAGCAAGAGAAACGCCGACAAAACCACGCGGGACTTTGCGTTCGTTCCTTATTCCAAGAGCGTCGTAAAAGCCAACGGCATTAGTGCATGGAGTACAGGGCGCGCATTGGAGCTCTGCCGGGGAAGACAGCTGGACCGCGCCAGCCGCTCCTGACACCGCTTCCCGCCGTTGTGGGCTTCCCGTTTGGTTTTGCAATGTTATAGGGAAAAGGTAGCGCCTTTTATTAGCCCAGTGGGTACAACGGGAAAAGTAGGCAAGCATCATGGCAAGCAGGTCTTGCCCCAGGCTGAGCATTGATGTACGAGCCTACTGCAGAAGAAAGGTTTTGGAGACAAATGAGCTGATAGTGAGGATATCAGTAAACAGAGCAAGCACTAATTCAAGTGATAAATCTGTTTTCTTTCTTAAAATTGTGATGTCCAGTTTATTAAGTAGCCAAAAACTTATATACCAATAATGTTATTGCGGCTGTACATTACTTACTGAAAAGTGATGCCTGAAAATGTGATTTTAGCAAAAACACAATTATTTCTCCAGATTTTCACCCACTGTTCCAAGTGGTTTTAATTTTTAGTTTGAATAAAAGGTGGTGACTTTAGTAACAAATTAATTCTAGATACTTACTTTGCAACAAACAGCTTAATATTTGACAGCTGATTTGAAGACAGCTGTAAAGAACAAATCCAACAGTAGTATAAAGTGCAACATACATTCTTTTAATTCTTAATGTTTACCATAATGCATGATTTGATGTGCCCCATAATGTATATATTTAACAAACAAAAAGAACACCTCTGGATTTCCCACCACCACCTGCCTACCCTTGGTTTTGTATGTCTTGATTCTCTTAAATTATCTCAGAGGATGAGTTTATACCTACGGAGAGCTTTTTTCCCTAATGAATTAAGGAATCTTTAGGGAATATGAATAAAAGACCTAGTCACAGAATCAAGGAGTTCAGCTGTAGAGCTCTTCAGAACAGAGGTGGTCTCCATCTTGGTATTTTAGAGTAAATCCAAAGCCATTGATCATAAAAAAAAAAAGGTCATTGCTGTTTGCCTAGAACAGATGGACAGCTCTGTTTCATCTGAAATATAAAAGCTACCCCTTAAAAAGCATAAATCTTGTCTCAAGGACACCAATGTTCTTTGCAAGCTCTTCCCTTGTAAAATGCACACATAAAATGCACACATAAAATGAAGTATGTGCTTTGCTCACAATTCAAGACAAAATAAGGCCAGTTGTGAGAAACCTTTGTAAAGGGAAGATGGTTCTTGTCAGCCTGTGGTTCTCACCCTGCCTCCATGTACCACAAGCAATGTCATCACGTGGAAAGAGCTCCTCCAGCGTGGATAAAGGCTGCAGTAAACAGACTGTGGGCTGCTATTTGTGGCACTTTGAAATTAACTGTTTTCTCCTAATACAAACATTTTGCTCAGAGGTTACACACAGTGATTCTGAATATGTGAACAAAAAAATATTATCTTTTTTCTTAACTGACCCGCAGCGACTTGGGGCACAGACTGTGCTCTGCGGGTTAGTGTAGGCTCCGAGTTTTCAGCCTGCGGGAACTGGAGCCGAGGATGGGCTCCTTCCATACACTCGAGTGGCACATGCCTGTGGAAGAAGGTCCAGCAACTCATGCTGCAGCTTGGCTCGCACCTAGCAAGCCACCCGCCACTGGCCAGATGGTGACGAGGTGTCACGAGGAGCAAGGTGCCGTTCTGCCAATGCTGCCCCCAGAGAGACATGAAACAACCGGCAGGCTCTCAGGTTTCCAGCGCTAAGTAGGATGAGACATATGGCTTGGCCATTTGTCACGGGGCTGTGCCACGTGGGCTGGAGGCGTCAGGAGGGCACAGGGCCCTTCTGTCGCTCTGATATCTGGACCCAGAGCAGGTCCCTCTTAAGGGAGGAAAGCCATGGGGGCAAGTCACAGTGGCAAGCAGCACCTCTTCAAGGAAGCCAGCAGAGGAAAATAAGCCATGCAAAAATATCAGGATACCTTTCCAGGGAAAATAAAATTCCTCTGGCCAAAGCTTCAGAAAAGAAACAGGTAGAGGTGGGGAGCCCTGGAAGCAGAATGAAGGATCCTCGAGATTCCAAGCTGGGTTTGGCTTGGGCTAGGGTCCCAGAACTGCCCATAAAGCAGATTGTCCTGGCAAGCCTGGTTCACATGGAATGAGCAGAGGCTCTAAGTCACAGGCTTCATCTAAAAACAGTACTATTAACTATCATTTGGATTCAGAGAGTGGAGCTCTCTTACTGCTCTTGGTGAAGGCTGCAAGTGTCTTTTAACATTAGATTATCTATACATAAGCATTCAAGACTGGGAACCCTCTGTGAAAAAGTTGAGAGTATAAAATTAAAAGTAATTTTTTGTGGGGCACCAGTTCTTTCAACTACCTCTGTTCTGACTTATAAAGTGAGAAGTTATTACCAGTTTGATCAGAGAGTGTTTATGGGATAAGGAGCCTCACTGGAACTCACTAGGATCACATCATCCACTTGAATCCTAATTTGTGCCAGGGCTTCCTTGGGAATATACCTGTAACTTAAGCTTAAGTAACTTAGGCAGTACTTTTAGATATAAGAGGTGAATAACTGCAAATGGGAAATGAAGTTCTCAACTAATAAAGAACAAGTATTATTATAGCATGAGTATTGCAGTACATTTTGGCTCCAGAAAAACCTCCCATCTCCTCTCCCTTCTGAGATTGTTAATGGACACCAGAGATAGAGACTGAACTAGAGAAACAGACCTTCCTCAGTAAATCATGAGGCACACTTGAATAGAGAAAAAAAGTTTTCCTGCTACTGTAGATGGCGAGTACCACAAGGCAGGCCAAAGGAGGAGAAATGCAGGTGGCTCTGACACAGCGTCATCAGCCTGCAACATAGCGCATGAGTGCTGCTCCCCAAGCACAAAGTGGCCTGAACATATGGACACTCACTCACAGGATGGCTCTGGGAGCCCAAGGTGCTACCTGCACATCAAAGGCAACAGCTTAATGCAGCAGGAGGTGTTGACAGTCGCTATCAACACCCTTTGTTATCAATAAAATGTGTGACCTCCCTATCTTTTTTTTTTTTTTTTTAAAAAAAAACCACAATCCTTACAAGTTTGACAAATGTTTTAAAATTCATTGCAGTGGAATACCTATGTGCATTGAAGACAGTGGCTTTATTAGTGCAAGAATACTTAAATTACAATAACTTCCCAATGTTTTTGACCACAAGTAATCATTTTGAAGCCATAGCTGGTCATTCTATTTCTGTGTGTTTGGTCAATGACTATATCCGCTGTTCTCAAAATGAGAAGAATTTATATTACTCTTTGTGCTTTTTAAAGTGTTCATCACGTGGTTTCCTCTCCCAGTGTTATCAATATTCTGATCTACTTAGAAACAGATGCAAGCAAAACTGGCAAATACTCATCTGGCAACTTTTGTTACACTCAGAGCGATAGCTGTGTTTTAGAGTGCACTTACCCTTACAAGGAAAAGAAAACTGGCCTTCTTTGCACTCACACAATTTACTCAGATTAATGTTTAGAGCACACAGGCACATAATCTACCAAAGTCTGAGTTGGTACAAATTAATAAGCACTCACCACAAATAGACAGGTATGGAAATCTATCTCTGCATGGCCAAAAGAGATGGCAGAGTCAATAGGAGTTATGCCCCTGTCCTCTTCGCTCCTGTGTTCCCCATTGAAAGATCTAAAGCAGGCATTTTATTTAATTTCTTCCCCCTGCTATCCCCATTTCTAACTAGGACAGTGGTTAGAGGCACTAGAATTTGAATGACAAGAGAACTCACTGCCTAGCAGATAGCACACACCAGATAGAGTACTACTAAACCTAAAGTGTTCTTAATATAGGATTTGAAAATTGTATGTCTCAAAACTTATCTGGAACACATGTATTAAGAATGACAAGACTATTAAAAAAAGAGAGGGGCAAGAAAGGAACAAGGGCCTTCACAAGTCCAATTAAAAATTTATTTTTTTTCAGAGTAGTACATGTTTACATACAGTGTGACAGAAAAAAAAGGCAGCTGGATACTTAGGCTGCCAGTGTCCTTTATAGCAAAATATAAACAAAGGAAAATAAACCCACAAACTTTGGATATTTCATCCAGCATCTCTGGTTTTATTGATTTTTTACCCCTCAGTATAGGATTAGAACACTCCAAATATAACCCACGGAAAAATATCTAATAATACCAGAGTATTTTTGGCAAAAGTGCTGGAACCTGCCCTCCCTCCTCTCTAATGATTCAGTACATTAAAAAAAAAAAAGTCACTGACACTTTCATATGACTTGAGTACATTTTGAAATACAGTGCATACTCTCTGCAATTCTTTTTGCTATAGACATTCTTTTTGCTTAGACATAAGGCAAATATTACCTTAGCTCTCAATTATTCCATGATTCCATAAGACACCTTTAGTGCAGGTACCTCTGTTTCATCCAGAGACACTCTGTTTCCTTCATTTTAACTCAATGCTCTCCCTCCTGATCAAAAAAATACAGATCAGGGAGATGGTGTGCTATCGTCATCAAAAATTGCGAAGTACTAAAAAGTTACAAAGAAATAGCAATGAACAAAAATAAACAGTATTCACATACTCAAAAATGATTTTGTCACTTAAATAATTTTTATCTGAATTACAAAATACATACACTTAAATATCTTGTAAGAAATAATCACAGAAGATGTCACAGATTATATTTTACCTTTGATAATCTAATTGCCCTAATTCTGGCCCAAGGATATACCTGGACAGTGTTACTACCTAAGACTTTTCCTTAGTATAATTGATTTTCTTAAATATACAGTAAATTCTCTCTAGCTATTCACACAGTGCAAATAAAGACATTCTTTGGGTCACAATTTTAAAATATTATCTCCAATGTTATTTTCAATTTAACACCATTTTAGTAAATAAATGAGTAAAAATACTCTAAGTATTTCTTTAACATTTTCTAATAACAATAATATATTTCCTTACTTACCTCTGTTTAAAGCAGATCACAAAAAAAAAAGCTACAATACTGCCCATCTATCCAAAAGATATGTTCTATTTATAGTTAAATAAATATATTTAGAAACATTTTCCAATGCTTTCCATTTATGGTTAGCATCCTATGGCATACAACACCGAATCATGATACCAAAATATCTTTAGAGACAAAGATGACTTCAGCAGAAGTGCGCAGCGGCGATGCAGCAATGCTCTGGGAACCCTACGCACAGAAGTTAAGCCGACAGATATCCAGCACAGTCTACAGCAGAACAGTGTGCGCATCTTTTGGAGTCAGCTATTGCTTTGCCCTACCAGCAATGAAGTAGCTTGTGGCAAACAGGAGCTCCCGGGCGCAGCGGCCCTGCGGGGCCCGCGCGCTACCTCGCGCCAGCCGCCGCACCAGCGCGCTTGCCCCCAGCCGAGGCCACGTGGTGGCTCGTGCCGTTCGTGGCGTTGGCTGCCGAGCCGTTCACCACCATGTAATCGACCTTGCCTTCCAGTTTCACCAGGCGCTGCAGGATGTCATCCAGAAGGACAGCAATTGTTCTCTTAAGATCAGCTGAAAACAACAACAATTCAGTCCTATTACTAACTGTGTGGAGAAAAGAACTGCTATTTTGACATATTTGCATCTTATCTTTTTAATTGAATTTCCCAGGAAATAATTCTGGAAGGAAGTCATTGAAGACTTCAAATAATAACCAACTTAACAAATCACAGATATTTTTGACACTCGGTAGTGCCATAAAGGTAGGACATTTTGGTACTGCTCTCCTTCTCTCAGCCTCCCCGGCTGCTTTCTGTTAATCCAGACTTGCCTCCTAGTTCCTGAGCAGCAGCGAAGAGTTCAGACACATTCTTGCTGTTAGTCCTCTTAGAAGGGCACCTACAAGCTTATTTGACTACTAGTAGAGACCTGCCTCTTAAGGATTCCTTAGGAAATAAGTATTCAAATATATTAATATAAATCCTCAAATATAAAACCAAAAAGTATATTTTTTCATAATTTTTTTTTTTTTTTAAGTCTTACATTACCCTTATTTTCACAGATATATCCATTTTTGACAGAACATAGATAGTTTCTTCAAACCTAGTACCTAGGGGATTAACCAGGAATTCATAGTAGGTTTCCCTCAAGAGAAGCTACAAGGCCTTGAAGCCGGAAGTTTTTAATTACCAAGAAAAGCTGTTTTCATGGCCTTGCTAAACGCAATTCAGGAAATTAGCAATGAGGACTAATTCACTGAGTTTTGAGTTGTGTCTCAAACAAAAAGTCTTCTACAAAAGTTTTCTATTCTCATGTGCTACATTTCACCACATATTAAATTTCAGCCTCAGGGAATAAGCTAAAAATCAAATCAGTTAATCCTGGAGGTGGTTTTTTTTTTTTTTTTTTTTTGCTCTCAAAGTGCAGTTTACATTGCCTAAAGAAGAAAAAAAAGTGTATATATATTTATATATTTTTACAGTTTTCATGGAAAAAATATTTGAGCAACTAGCATGCTTTTTCTCTTACCATATCCTGCCATAGAAGCTCCGCTGCCACCATTCATTATTTTTTTATTTTCTTCTGCAAGTGCTTTGACGTATCTTTTACTTAGGTCTAATATCTGTTCACGCAGCTCGCTGCTGCTTTGGCGCCTGGGATACTGGAAAGTGTAGCGTAGCAACATCAAACCCCAAATGATTCCAAAAACTAGCAAAAATAAACTCAGTTTCTGGGACGCACTTTTTCTTGAAAATGTTAAAAACATTTCTGATGAAGGCCTCAGATGTATCTTTATTTCGAGATAAGAAACTGAAGTTGATTTTGTCAAATTATGTTACATATTAAACAAACGACGACTTCTACGAAGTGAAAAATCCTGCGGTGCAGTCATCTTGAATACATCTTTTCTGTACAGCTCTTGATTCCTGAAATTTTTAAAACATTATTGATTATTCAAAACTGCTTAAAAACTGCCACATTTCTTGATATCAAGGACAAATACCAGTTTCCAAATGTAACACTACTGAATAGTCTATAAAACATATGTGGATTTATATCTGCTTAGAAATAGACTTATCTCTACCTCAAGTGTTGTTACAATGCTTCTTCTTTCTGCCATTTTTCCTCAAAATACATAAATAACCGTATGCTTCTGCTAATCAAGTGTTTTAAATACCATAAGTGGAAAGCACATTAAATTCAAATGCACTTTAGAAGACCTCTCTATAAAAATTTTTCAATATATCTACATAACTCAAAATGTTGTGTATATAACTATGAAAAAAATTGATTTTGTGAAATCATTCACTTCATTATTATACTTCTTAGAAGCACAACAAAAGAAAGAAGAATAAAATGCAGAACAGCGATTCTTAGATTAATTCTAGGCATCATCCAGTTCTGCTTTTGTACAGAATTAAGAATTTTTTCAGCTTAGTGTCCTGCTAATAAATAAATAAAACCAATATGAAGTGCAGGCAGCCTTAGGGTTTTGACAGTACTCAAACAAAAAAGCAAGCAAGCAAATAAACAAAAAAACTTACCATACAAGCCAATTTTGACCCCTCGATAAATCAAGGCTTCAGAAAGACAGGAAATGGTAGGAAAGCTTCCGCGGTTAGAAGGTGAACCTCCAGACGGTTTGAAGCAGTGAGGCAGACATCCTCAGAAAGCTCTGCACTTACAGAAAAAGACATTCAAACATGAAAGCTTGCAGGGCTAACACAACTAAAATTTTCACATGGGAGTGCCTGAAGATGAACAATTCAAGCCCCATGCGTTTAAAACTGATTTATATTTTAAAGCCTAACTTGAAGCAACCATTGGCAGGGGAGTGGTAAAAAATTAGATTCCTGTTCATTTGATTATAAATGCATACATTTGAATGCCCAAGAATTGATGTCAACATAGGGTGTATACATATCCTCTCTTTCTCATTTTCCATTAAATGAACCTTTTCAGTCTTTGCACATGTGCATTATTACCTCATGTTTCTCATTTTTCAGCCACTTCTGAAACTTGTCCACTAATGCAACATCCTTTTTTTTTTGTGAGAAAGTTATTATTGTTTCACCCAGTAGTCTCGATAAAACTATTTATTTGATAATAATATTATGCTTGTCACAGTAGCCTCTATCCCTTCCCACCTTTAATCTGACATCAGTACATTGGACTGCAGCTACATATTTAGCAGAGCTCTCTACTCCACAGTGCTACTTAGGCCTCTGTTTTCAATTGATAGGATTAGTTTAGAATATTTAGACCATAATTCTGATCATACTAACCACTGTTCTAAACTTAATAGAGCTCCACAGTGTTTTTCATCACCTCACCTGTCCACCTGACCGAGTATTAAGCCGCTGTACATTAGTCTACTGCCCACACAAGCAGTATACAAGTGGCAAATTTTCAAAGGGCTCTAAAAATCAACATGCATATCCAACCTATTCTGAAAATGGGGCTTGGTCACCAAAGCTGCTGTATAAGTATCAAACAACTGCACGTAAAATGCCCTATAGTAACTGTTAGAGCACTAAGTCTTACACTAGTGCACCCTACAGGAGAAAGAAGCATCAAGCTCAAGCCACTGAATGAGGAATATGCTGCTTACTGTAACTGTGGGATGCGACTATGCATATGGACAGAAAACCAATGTGCAATAAATTTAGCATCCCACCTCCCACCATGACTTCAGAGGGTTGTTTCTTTTAATTCAGAAAAATGTACTTGTCCCCTTAAAAGGTGCTTTTAAGATAAAAAAAGAAAAAATGAAAAAGATTCTTAAGCATATAAAATAGAGAAGCAACCATAAAGTTGGGATCTGACATAGTATCAGCTATGAATATGTGGGACAGAGCCTCTCCAAACACGGGCTAGCCAAGACTCCTTTTCCCTAGTTCTTTGCAAAATCCAGGGCTCTGCACTTGGGCTTCAAAGCGTGGACCACACCTGCATCACTCTACGTCTACATAATCCCTGAAGGGTGTCACGTAGGAGAGAAAACACTTGTGAATACCCCATTTCTGAACCTAATCTACACCAAAGCTGACAAGCAAACAGCATCTCTCAAAGAGAAAGCCACAAGTTTCCAACCTCCCTCCTCAAAGATCTCTGTTTTACACACACAAGTATTTCAACCTCAGTTATTTGAGAGCTGAAAACACCACAGGTCCTCTTTGCAGAGTTGTAGTGACTTTCAACTCTCCATGGATCTTCTCCACGCAAACCTCATCCTGAAAGTCTTTAGCAGACACGATCATTGCAGAGCTCTGGAATGGGAATAACGCTGCTGTCACACTATAAATGAGATCACGAGCCAGCAACAGAGTCCCAGCCAAGAGGAACAGATTGAGTAAACTCCTGCCAAGAAGCAGGAGGAACTACAGGCTGGGCCTTTGCCATGTGTATTGGATTCAAAGTGCACACACTGAGCTACCGTGCCTGGTAGAGAGCAAGGATTTAGTCTTCTGGGCATATGGCATAACACCCAAACACTGACACTGGACAGAGGAATGAGGAGAAAGAGGTACTAAAATAAACAGGACTGTTTGCACTAGCCACTTCTCCAGTGCTGCAAAGGCTTTTCATTGAATTGCAGCATAGCTGCAAACTTGTGGATATCTGGTCTCCTTCCTCCTGATACATGCACATCTCCTAGTATCCCACAGCACACTCCTGTCTGCAAGACCCTTCCCAAGGTTATACAGGACAGAATGACAGGATGAAAAACAAGGTTATACCAGTGTGAGTTCCAAGTATGAAAAAAAAAGTGCATAGGAGGAGCAGATGTGCCCATTCAGAAGAAAATAGCGGAAAAGGAAGGATAGATTGGGTAAGTTTTACCTCTTGTTGCCCTAATAGGTCAGTACTACTTTACACAAATACTTCTAGTTTAAACAAAACCTGCCTACAGAATGGACCTTTGTTTTCAGAAATTCACAGGTACTATCCCATGAGGCAGTAGTATGCCTTGGAAGAAGGGGCCAAGTCTCCTGGGATCTTCCTTTTCTCTCATCCTCTCAGATTCTGCTTCTCTGCCACTGCTTAAGACTTTCTTCTTCCCTGGCTCAGCCCAGCAGGACCGGCAGGCGCAGTGCTGTCCCAGTCTGCAAGTGCTTTATGGGAATGGAAAACTCAAAGCAGAGCAGGGAGCAAACACAGAAGGGATACAGAGCTGGGCATGTTTGACATTCTTACCATCCCTTCTGAGACAGAAGAGGGAAGACTGAAGATGGAGGGATACAACCAAGATACAATATGAAAAATTGAGGAGGGAATGTAGTAAAATTGAGATGACTATATAGGCATAGTCATCTTAGGACTTTGAAGTGAGTTCAAATACTTTCAAAAGGTCACGATGTACCTTGTTCCTCTGCCCCTTCTGCTATCCAGGCAGCTCATGAAGGCAGCCAAGCACTGCAGTGAACAGCACTTAGAGGACACATGAGGCAGTGGAAGGTTCCTCTCTGCTCCCTAAAAATATTTTGTCAGCATTTTTTCTGGTCTGGACAAGAGGAACCCACCCTTCCTGAACTGCTGTGAGCAGCTGCAAGGATCAAGAGGGTACAAATTAAAACCGTGCTTAAAATTGTGTGGCATATACCTAAAAAAAAAAAAAAAGTAAATGGATGGATGGATGGGTGAAGATGACTAGCTAGGCAACCTTAATTCTGCATCACGTATTCTCAGCCATAAACATGTTATGCTTTAGTAAAAGCACAACGAAAGCTGGCTGCAAAATAGAGCCAAAAGGAGGAAAAAACAGAGAAAATGAGAGCCACATTCAGAAGCCTAAGCACTGCATTTACGCCATTACACTCAAGGTTACAAAAGATTTTAAAGATAGGGCCCCAAAAATGCTTTGAAAGTAGTATCACTAGCATATTGTCCAATAAAGTCACCTCTTTGCTTATGTAAATTTGAAAGATACAATACCAAATGTTCAGGTAGTAGTTCCTCAGTAATACCCTAGAAACTTATACAAAGAGGGAGGTCTTTAAAGAACTAATATATTAAGAAAGAAACCTTGATAAATGAGAATCTTACTCAATGTGTTACTACCATAATACTAATCTGTTCCTCACTGCCAAATTATGATCAACATCAGTCTGACACAGTGCATTCAAAAGCAAACCTGGCTTTGTGAATAATTGTCATTATTAACTATATAAACAGAAAGAGTGATTTATAATGACAGAGATAACAAAAAGGACATGGCAGGTATAGTCATAAAAGGTCCCATCCAACTAACATCGCAAAGATGAAGGGGGTGGAGGACATCTTGAAAAAAAAGAAAAAGGCAGTTAGAAATTAGGACAGTGCAAGTAGAAGCTCACATTACTAATTACTAAGAATAATTGTAAAGTACAAATTTAGAATTTATTACAGTATCAGTGGAAGTGCAACAAGTTTATGAGCTATTAAAGATTTTAAATTAGCATACTAAAATTATGTTTATACTAGAAATTTCTATTAAATTTCTGGCATCAAATGTCTTTCAGTGCAGTGAGGGACTACATTAGTAAACAACAAATTATGCCATTTGATCGTTTATCACAATATCCAAATTATGCATCAGGAAAAAAGAAAAATGCATCACTTTACAAAACAGCAGGAGATGCCTTCACATTTTTATTATCTCTACCCTATTACTCTTCCTTTTTAAGTCTTTGCAGATTTCCCCCCATCATTTCTCTCTGACCATTGATGATTTAATCATGGAGTTATGACATAAGCACCCTGAGGCACAGATTCCAGGAGCTGCACGCCAAGTTTTTCCCCAGAGCAGGAACACCAAAATCAGAGCTGCTCTGGCAGTGTTCGTCTGCTGGTAGGTTCCAGTGTTAGCCGGCTGTCAGTTTGGTAGCAGAAAATTCTGCACAAGGTGCAGCTAACAATCAGGTGCCCAAAGAATTTAAGTTTATTCTGTTATACAAGACAAGGATATCTGGCAATACTTAGAAAGCAACAGATGGAGAAATAATTTTCAGTGCATGTCATTCAACTGTGATGGAATAATAATAATAAAAAAGGGCGCATGCTCAAATTGCCTCCTCCAATTCTCTCTTAATAAACACACCTCCTTTAACAAATCATTTTGCACATTTCATTTGCACTGAAAACTGGTATCCAAGAAGAATCAGAGCTCTCATATTTTTAAAAAACAAGCAAGTTCTCGAAAAGATGCCAGTAAAACCATTTCCCTGTACTGGAACACAGGCAATGGCAACTTTCGTAGACCAACAGCACCCTTTGGTTCCCAGACTCACCCAAACAACTGCATAGCACTATGAAAGAGCAGCATCTTCTACTAAGGGCCAAACGACTGAGAGCTTTGTATGTCCCTAGGAGGCTGCAACCATGATTGGGCTGTCTTCTCACAAGATGAACTCTCAGCACATTAAGGACATGTATTATTCTTGCTATAAAATTTGGGAAGTCAACAGAAGAACATACCAGCAGAGAGAGCAGACAGATGGGTATTGCCTTCTAAAAAGCCTTGGCAAAGCCTGACACATCAGAGCCCGTCGGAACGCTGGGCCTGGGTGCTGACGAGGCTCAAGACCATCCAAGAGAAAACAAGTGGTATTAACACCCACAGGACTCAAGTGAGAAGGAACAACACCAGACCACATCACTATCTGAAAAATCCCAAAGGCCACATCTTCCCAGGATAAAAGAATAAAATGGCCCATCAGAATGATGGCTGCTGGACTGCAGTTTTCAGTTGCTCTGTGCCTCCTTTTTAATACATGGCCAAAGGAGCTGCCTAATGCTTGGTGCCCTTTCTAGGGCATCCATCTTTATGCCTTCTGCCACAACATGCTCCTTTATTCGCTGCGTCTTTGGGCTTCAGACTTGGAACTACCCAGCAACTCTGAGGAGGAAAGCAGAAGAAATCCCATGCTTTACTGCTTTCGGGGTCTACTTTGAAGAGACAATCCAAATGAAATCTCAGAAAGACATTACTGGAATTAATAAAGCAACAATTAAAAGATGAGAAACAACCCAGAATACCTATAGTTTTCTTTCATACTGGTGAAGAAAAAAAAAAAAAAAAGAGGAAAGAAAATCCCAGTACGTGCTCCTGCCACCTGCTGTCAGCGACAGCTCTGGAAGGAGACAGGTATGGTCACGGCTGACTAGGTGCTGTGACTACATCAAAACACCCACCTGGACACAACAACAGCTTTACCTTCCACAAGCCTCTACGGGCAGCACACAGACAATTGGTTCTGTAGATGGACTTTTGAGCTAAAAGCAAAAAATACTGCTTTAGACTTGAAAACCCACAAGTTTACAATGGTTCTGCTGTAAAATCATTTTAATACCCAAACACTAGGTTGCATTCATATTTCAGTAATACTTATTAGTTAAACACATGGAATCCTATTTGCATTGCTTTATTTGACATCTTCCCTGCCAGCAATTGTTTTCACTTTGCATTACGTCTAAGGATTTTGCTTAAGAATGCATTGGAAATGCTTTTTGGTTCTTTAAAGTATCCTGGTATTATTTTTCTTTATTTTGCCTACTACCATCAGTACAGACTTATAAAATAAACCAACTACTTAAAAACAGAAATTCTTTGTTTCATGCCTGATCAGCCAAGATTTTGAGAGGGAAAATGACTTGGCAAGGGCTGTGAAAAAAAAATAAAGAAAGCATGTAACAATGGGTACATAGTATTTTAGTTACAGAAGTCCTCCGCTTCCCACGAGGTCCATCTGGGCCTCAGAATGTTCCCACAGCTCCATAGCAGCTTCTTTAAGCGTCTTCCCTCTGTCTGGCACACTTTTCTCCATAGGCTTTATCACTGTCTTTCAGATGACTATAGCAAGACCCTTGCTCATCAGAACCACAGTTACGAGACAGCATCAGGTACCTTCTTAGCCTCTTTAGTCCTTGTAGGATTGCCACGATTCTTTTGCTGCTGTTTAACACTGGAGTACAACAAATATTCACTTGTGAAGCTCTTAGCAAGCACTGCTACTCTGGCATGAAATTTCACAGCTATGTTTGCACCTCACCTTCCAAATCACAGAGGAATTCAAAACTTCCATTTAAGGCCATAAGGCATAGCTAAAATTAGCTAGTTTTGCACAGCACCATACTTTTAAGATCATGAATGTTGGCTGCTGGGAAGAGACACAATTTCAGCGAACACTTTAAAGAGAACTAAAGAAAGGAAAAATAAAATAGCAAAGTCACTGCTGCAGTGCTGGAAAGATGGTCCCTGCAGAACCAGTCATACACATGCACACTGTACAGCATCCACACAAGAACTAAGTCCACAGAAGAGGAACAAAAAAAGAACACTGAAGCTCTACCACCGAAACATACCTTTAGTGAGCAACGGTACTCGGCTTAAATTCTGCAGGTTCCTGGTAACCAGACAAATTAAATTCATCTTCTCTACCCCAGAGGAATACATTTTAAGCCCTCTTGAATTTAGCATTGTCTAGACTATATTTTACACCTACAAAGGCCCTCTTTGAAGTTATATAGGCAAATGGTAAGGAAAGTAAAGTGTTTGTAAAGTCAAAAATGCTACAAGAAGCTTTAGAAGGCTATTAATAACACTCGAGAAAACCCAGGCCACCTAATGGTACAAGACTGCAAACAAGGCTGAAAAAGCTTGTCAAATAACAAATACCAGGTCAAGTACATTCCAGCAGTGAACTTGCACTAGGACAGCACATTCTTGTTGAAGTGACTGAGCTGCACAGCAGATTTGTAATGACTACTGGGAACAACTTAATGGCTATTTCAACACTTGCTTTTCTTCAGATATACAGACTACACAGATGACAATTTAAGCTGACAGCATACGTTTATCATAATTATAGTTTGGGCAAGATGCAAGAACTGGTGTCCCTAACTATTCATGGAGAAGGAACAAGAGACCATGATGTCCAGGAGAAATATTTTACTTTTACGAGTTAAATGACCTCCAATCCTGAAGCTAAACAATATGTGATTAGCTAATACCAATTCCCTTCAACTAGGTAGGAGCCAAAAGGTGTCTCTAACAGAAGAGAACACAAAAGCTCTAAGAACTAAAAGTAGGTTTAGTAACAATTGCTTTAGGAAAAACACCTATTTACTAGACTAGGAATTCCCACCTAATTGCTTAAAATCCTGGAACTATCAAGTAGCTGGAATGAATTATTAAATACTTACATATTGTAACACATAAAATGAAAAAAGGGGGCAGGATAATTCAGGCATTATACATGTGGGTATCTCCAGCTATTAAAATGGGAAAAAAAAGGTAGCAAAAAAATTCCATTTTTGAACTACAACTACAGTCTCTCCACTTGTGACACTAGAACAAAACACTACTTGTAGTCTTCCCCTTGTCTTGTTTCTTTGATATTCTTGTAAGCAGTGAAAAAAGCAATTCATGACATTTGGTTTACAATACTAAATCGCAGGGAGTTAGCAAAAATCACATACATACCTAGCTATTATGCTGTATTTATATTCCGAAGGTTTTGTTGAAAAGTCACGATTCCAAGAAAGCTCACCTTGCAAAGTGAAAAACTGTCACGCTTCTCTCCCAATTTTCCACCCACCCACTAAGAAAAATCACCCATCGCTAAGCTGTTCTAAGCTGCAGTACAAAGACTTTACATCATGTCACAGAGCTGAACAAAAATTCCTCTCTGAACTGCGCTGCGGCACAGAAACACGGGAATCGCACCCTGTTCCAGCTGTCAGTGCCTTTTAGATAACAAGATACATAAAAGGGAATTTGCAGGATACTATCATGTTAGATTAGGGATCTGAAGAGGAAGTTTAGTAACAATAAATGATTAACTGGGCTACAGAAACACAGAACAGATAATGACTGCACATTGCAAATATTTATAGAAACAAATTTCATGCAGGGTAAAAACAAATGTACTTGAAATATTAACAGCAACTTCATATAAAAGCAGTTAAGTCCCATTTTAAGAAGGACACATTACTTCCCAATCCTTGCTGTCAGGATGTCTTATCTAACCTCCGAACACCCGTCTCGCCCACAGGTTTCCGGGCTGAGGTGCTGGCTCAGGAGACGCTTTGCCCCGGCACTAGGAAGGGACCCGCTGCCCTCGAGGAGGGCTAAACGCGCGTTTCGCCCTTGCCGAGCGCCGCGAGCCCCGTGGCAGGCCGGGCACCCCCCGCCCACCGCTCCTGCAGAGTCACCGCGGTCACGGCTCGCGACACGAGACAGCGGCCACCGCCAGCCAGGAAGGAGACGGCCACGTCTCTTCGCAAGTAGGGAGCAAGTCGCGGCTCCGCTCAGGCGGCGCTGGGCTGACCCTCGCTCGTAGCCCGCCCTCCCCGCGGCGCTTCAGCCGCTGGAGGAGAACGAAGGCGAAGGGCGCCGCGCGGGAACCACCGAGGGGACAGGAGTGGCGGCGGCTTCTGCCACACGCGAGGCGCCTCCACGCGAGCCCGGGCTCCGCTCGCGCTGCCCCCGCGCCGCCGCCCAACGCGAACCAGACCCCCCGCGGCCGCCCCGGCCAAGGCCGCTCTACCTCAGCCTCAGCCTCAGCCTCAGCCGCCGCCGCCGGCGNCTTGCCCCGCCCCGCCGCCAGGGCGCATGCGCCGCGCCCGCCCGCCCTGCGCGCGGCGTCTAACGGCCTCTAGGGCTTCCCGCGGCGGGAATTCCCGCGGCTCCTGGGGCGAATCCCGCGGCGGGCACAGCATCCTTGTCCTTGTCCTTGTCCTTGTCCGCGGTCTACGAGAGGCGGAAGCGGAGCTGATCGTGCCTGTGGCGGTGCAGTACCCGGCACCGTAACATTCACCCAGCTGAGATCCACGGTGGGCGGAGGATTGTGCTCACGCACTGCCCCGGACTTGCTCTGAAATGGGATACTGACAGGCACTGGTAGAAGAACGAATGAAAAGTGAACGTGCGAGGCAGTGCTCCCTTGCAGAAGTAGCTTTGATTCCCCCTCTTGGCTTTCAAGAGCTGTTTAGGGTTGTCCTTATGTGGTCAAGCTGATGTATTCAAGTGGATTGCAGGTCAGTTGCTGCAAGTTGGTGTATTTGGAAGATTTCCTGCATGGCTCCATTCTCTATAGAATCAGCACGGATGGAGGAAACATTCGGACTGATCCTGCCACTGCTCCAGCAACTTGTGCTTGGGCAGCCACCCACATCCTTGACACCCTCCAGCTTTCCCTCCATTGCGGTCCATGGCAGAGCCTATCTGGTGCCTCTGTGATTTCCAGGTTGCAGGGATGAGATGAGGGAAAGTCAGCATTTAGGTCTCTTGCTCTAGAAGAACAGGTATTGATGTGTCAGAGACGTTAGCAGCCTAAACCTAACTAAACAGGAGAAAAAAAGGTGTTGGCAGGTAGTATCATGTCAACAAGTGCATCAGTTATATAAAAGTATTTACATATGCTGGTGCGGCTTTTATGCTGTTGACAAACCTACAGTCCCTCATTTCAGCATTTTAAAAATATTTTAGAAAAGTTCTTTTTTTGGTTTGGGGAAAAACCGGCATTCAGCTGAAAGTTGAGAAAAACATGCAGTTGTTGAAGTGGATAGAAGGCTATACTTTCTGGTGACAATGTTTAAAAATGCGCTACCCCAACACAATACAGAAGAATTCTGCGTTATAGAAATTATATATTTATTTGATTATAGAATTCATTCCATGCAAAGAAGTCTTGCTGAGTTAGGCCACAAATGGAGATACAAAAAAAAAAAAAACCCAAAAATTTGTAAGTAAGCTTCTGAATGAGCAAATTGTGAAGTGCCAATAAAAGCATTGTTGGAATTATTTTCTAGCATAGAATTACCTCATCAATTTCTGTATTTTCTAGTTAAGATTTCCTCTCCTGTGCGACAGAAGGTCAGAAAGAGATGGTGTGAAACAGACTGGGTAACAAGCATATCAGTACAGCTATTAACTGCCATTCATTACCAGACCCTTTGCTCAGTGCTTAATACTTTATTTTCCCAGACATGCAATCAACAGCTGTAATATCTTTGTAGTAAATCAATTGTAGTTATAATTTATGTGGTATTTGCAACATATTATGGAGAGAAGGGGAAATCGGGCTGTGTTGTAATCACAGGAAGATTTGCTTGTGGCGATCACGAAAGTGTATTAAGAAATCTGTCTCCATTATAAACATATCCTCTGTTGACAGCATCTCCAACTATTAATAACAGTCCTAATAATTCGTATTGCCTGGGGGCCTCACATATTAGGTTATCTTCTTTTACAGAGCTGCATCTCACAATATTATGTGATACTTTTTCCTCTTCTAAAATGCATTATTAAAAACTTTATCATGTAATATCAATCAAGTTCACCAGTCTTCCCTTCAGTGAGATGCCTTTCAAATATTTATTAAGAATGATGACATTTTAGAATTGCTTAATGGTAACAGCTAGAAAATGGCCTCTTTCTGATTAACATACCTGTTGTCATTTTACATAATCAATTAGGCCGCCACTTTGTATTTTTAGATAAGAACATAGGCAACATTATACTTGTCTTACTGCTACTTCTGATTTTATTTCTTATTTTATTTTTATTTTTTTTATTTTATTTTATTTTATTTTATTTTATTTTATTTTATTTTATTTTATTTTATTTTATTTTATTTTATGTTTTCCTCTATTCCTGTTCCTTAGTTTATTTCTTTTGGGGCCAGGAGATGTGAACTGCTCTGAGTTGCTTTTTTTGAATTTCCCCCCCACACACACAGTGCACTGTTTTACCCAAATTGCACATACTTGCATGCTATATACTCCAAACAGCAATAGGGCTGGTGGTGTATTACAACAATATATATGATACACTTGAACAAGACCCTGGGAGGGATGTCTGAAGTACATAATTATACCATCCTAGTATATTTCTTAGACTACCTCTATTTCCATTTCTGTATTTGAACCACCTGCCATTTAGCAGAGAGTTTCCTAGAGGCACAGATCAACTTTGCAGTTTCACCAACTAATAGACTGTAGATGTGGAATCTGATTATATATGTATGTATTGAGTAATTGTTTTACACGCTAGGAAACTATTGTCAAGTTACTTTGGGGAACAATAAAGACAGGGTAGTTATGGAAAGCACAGTGAAGGGAGCCTGTACTTTTTAATTAAAAATAGAAATATGATTAGGCTTTTTATAGTCTATATATAAGTAGGTCTTTATATCCATGACTACCATTTTTATTTTAGAATTAATTGCCATAGCATTTTAGTGTAACAGCAATAAAGAAAAAAATCCTCCTAGAATAATGTCTTCTCCCTCCCTCCACACTTCTTTTTTTCTGACTGTGATCATTATGTATTCCAGTCAGTTCATCATTTTTACCATGGTTCACCTTATTGCAAAAGACTTAGAAACCTTTTCCTAGAACTTAAGCATATCCTTTATCCTTTTTCTCTGTTGTTCCTACATTCTTCTCTATTTAAATTATAGGCAATATGAGCTCTGATTAAAATCAGATTAGATCACAACCGTATGACATCTTGCAGTAGAGAAAGGATTTTATTAATGAAGTTACACTTGGAAGGGGACATGCAGAAATCCATCTCCTGGAGCTGAGTAGAGTACAGCTGGCACAAAGTGAAAGAGATTATGGCATGGATTCAGAATGTCTTTGGGAAAATAAGACATCCACAGATGCTGAAGATCAGGCCTGCCTTTTAGGAATGGGATTTAATTGCAGTTGAAGAAGAACTGGCTAAGGAATCGATTAAAACTTTTGGAATAAATGACCTATAAGAAGCCGTAGCCAAAATATTTTACAAACCGAGAGGATAAACAAGATCTGATATTTCCTCTTTCAGCATCCTAATGCTTTAGCATCAGGAATTAATTTTTAATTGGTTATTTGCTCCTGATTCACCAATCAAGAGGAGTGTAAATGTGGCACATGCACTTGCAGCCTTTCACTTACAATAAGAAAAAAAATCAGGTCATTTATGCGTCCTAAGAGAAAACAGTAAGAATTGTTTCCTGAAAGACCTGTATCTGACCAGGCTGTTAGGACCTCCGTGTGAGTGTAGGCAGGGCCTTGCAGCCGGGACCTTGCCACTGTGACTAGGCTGACACAGACTCTGTTGGAAAACCTAATTCACAGGTGGAGATGAGAGAAGGAGGAAGGAGGAGAAGCAACCAGAGTTGCACACATTGTTGTGCAAAGCTCAGACGTGTGCTTCACGGAGCAGGGGGATTTCTAGGGGATCCTCTCTTGCCTGTGAATCATTCTCTGAGGTCGCCCGTTGTTTTGTGTGAATACCCATTTACAGGAGTACTCCGTTACGTGGTTTGTAAGCTCAGGTGAACTGGTCAATCACGGTTTTCAGGCGTGGGGAGCTGAAGATAACCACCAGGGCAGAGCAGCTTCTGGACTCATGCACTCATGAGGCAGAGCAGCTTCTCAGGGCCACAAACAAACTTAAGGCCATTGGTTGCAATTCAGAGGGAAGCTCCTGCTCCAGGAGGAGTACAGGGAAGAGGTAGTGGCAGGACAGAGCAGGAGTTCAGCTTTTGGCTTCCGCACCTAGCTGGCACAAGTGCTGTTTCTGAAAAGGGCTGCCCAGCAGCAGGTGCTGGCCACCAATCTTCACCTGACTGTCCTGACTTTCTGTTGCAGGCAAAACAAGCCTAGCTGTTTTGTCATATTTTGTCATCTCTGGACATTTTCTGCCCCAAGGAACTACCTATTCAGCCTGGGCGCTGAGCCGGTGCTGGCTGCAAGGTATTAGCTGTTGTAGTGACCATGTGTGCGGGAGGAAGAACTATCCAAAGTCCAGAGCAAGAGCAGAGAAGCATCTGTGATGTGACCGAGAAAATAAGCCCCCTAGTGAAATTACAGTTAAAAAACAAAATCCCAAAACTTTAAGTACCTACCTGCCCTGTGCAGCAAAAAAACATTTGCAATAACAGAACACTGGTAACAGGGGCCTAAGCACACTAATCTAGTGTGGCCTGAGTAGACCTTTTAAAATACTTCCCTGCATAGTCTGTATGTGGAACTGGTGCTTGATGAAGGCAGCTGCATTTGCGCTCAGGAGCGGGGGGTGCGAGGCGAATGGGGGGCCGCCTGTACCGCTCCTAGCCTCCAGCAGCCTCGGGAGATGCCGCGCTCCCGCCTGGCGGCGCATGAGGGACGGGGCAGCCCTGCCCGCCCGCGTGCGGCCATGGGAGCCCGAGACGGGAGCCCCCTCAGGAGCGGCCGCAGCGGCCGCCAGCGGCCGTTACACCACGACGGCCACCTGCGCCGCGCCGCGCATGCGCGACGGCGGCGGCGGCGCCTCCNCGAGACGGGAGCGGCCGCAGCGGCCGTTACGCCACGACGGCCACCTGCGCCGCGCCGCGCATGCGCGACAGCGGCGGCGGCGCCTCCTTTGTGACGGGCGGGCCGGGCCGCGCCCCGTCCCGCCCCGCGCGCGGTGCCGGGCGCAGACGGAGCGGAGGCGCCATTTTGCGCTGCTGCGGGAGACGTGCGGGGAGGCTGTGGTGGGAGGGTGGCGGCGTATTAGCGGCTACGGTGTTAGTGGCAGCGCGCACGGGCGTTGCTTGGGACTAGCGTCCCTGTTTGCCTGACCTCGCGGCCAGGACTGCGCCGACATGAGCGACGTGGAGGAGAACAACTTTGAGGGGAGGGTGAGTAGCCGTCCCCGCTGGGGTCGTGCTGAGGGGACCGGCCTGGGGAGGGGGCGGGCGCGCTCTCTGTTCTCTGGCACGGTATGGGGTGGGGAGAACGCTGTTTGTCTCTAAAATGGCTCCTCTGGGTGCCCGCGTCCTGCTCGGGCCGTGGACGCCTCTCTCCCCCTGGCCGCTCCCGCCCCCTTCCCTGCCGGTGCTGGGGAGCGGGCTGGGGAGCTGGCGCAGCCCGGAGCGCGGCCCCGCTGCCGTCGCGCTCTTCTTTCTCCCGTCACGTCCTCCATCCCCCTCCTCGGGGGCCGCTGCTTCGCCTCCCTTCTGTTAGCAGAGGCTTTTCCTGGGAGAACCGGCCTCGGAGCCCATCCCCCCCGCTTCTCCCCCCCTTGTTTTTTTTTTTTTTTTTTTTCTCCTCTATGTTTCTTCGGTCTCGGACCGCCCGGGTGCTCTGTTGATCCCTGTGCCTGGGCTTGGGAGCGGCCTCTTTTCCCCGTGCCGCCCTGGCCGCCGCGCGGATAACGGGCGGGCCGAGGGCCGGGCGCTGTGGCGGGAGGTGCGCGGCCTCTGTCGCCCGCAGCCGCCGCTCCTCGGCGCGGACTCCTGCAGCCGTCGCGAGAGGCACGGCCTTCCTCGTAAAACCCTTGAAACTTGCTCTGCACGGGCCTTCTTGGCGAGCTGCTGCGGTCCTTAGCCTTGTCAGGCCTGTTTCTTCTCTATCCCTTAGATTGCTGCGGGTTGGTGAGTTTTTTTTTTTTTTTTTTTTTTTCCTTTTTTTTTTTTCCTTTTTTTTTTTTTTTTTTTTTTTGCCCCTTTCTTGCCCTTCCCCCCTTTTTTTTCCCCCCCTCCCTTTTCCGCCCCCCTTTTTTTTTTTTTTTTTTTTTTTCCTCCCCCTGCAGTGTGATGATCAGGGCAAGCAGGATTTAGAAGTTGCTTGAAACATGAATGAGATACATGCCTTGTCCTCACTCCAGCATTTGCTCTTTGATTTTGCAGGATTTTTTGTTGTTATTGACTCTTAAGGAGTTCCTTTAGAAGGACACCTGAGCATCCTTTTGGTGACTTTCTCTGATGAACCAGTGACAGGAGCTTTGCTGTTGTATAGAGTTACTGCCTTGGGGAAAGGAGCAATGAAATTTTGAAAGAGTTTTTTTTTTTTTTTTTTTTTAATGGAATTATTGTTACTGCATTGTACTGTTAGCTAAAAAGCATTCCCTGGGCCAAGTGTGCTGTGCTTGATTGTGCAGTGCCTGCTGCTGGTTCCTCAGGTGAGGTAAACAAAACTTGTTCTTGTGTTGTTTGCTTTGACAAAGGTAGCTATGCTCTTTCCAGCTGAGCAGACTAATCTGTGAAGGGAAAACGGGCTTATATTTCAGTTAAATCTGAAAAAAATAGAGCAGTGAGTGAGTATGTTTTGTGGTTCATCCTTTAATTTATTACTGGAGCCTTTTAAGTATACTTTTTATTATTATTTTTTGCATTTTTTTGTGCCACCGTAGTTTTTTGATGGTATGTGTATTAAGTTTTTTTTTTTTCTATGTAATATTTTATTACACATCTATTGTTACTGTTAGTATGGCTGTTTGACTTCAGTATTTTTCTAGACTTTTTTTCCCCTCCACATTTGCCAAAAGGGGAAGTGGATTTAAAAAAAAAAAAAAAAAAAAGTATTTTGATACTGAAAAACGCTGTTTAGCAGTTTCTCTGTTTCTGTAACTGCTACTTCAGTTGGCTTTTTATTTTTTTATTTATTTTTTTTTTCCGGTCGTGAAAAAATTACCTGTTGGAGAGAGCTGCTTACCCTCTTGAGCTTCCATTTGGAAAACATTTATTCTTTTCTCTTCCCCCTGCTAGTGGAATTTCTGAATCAGTATGTGGCACTGTTGTCTGTCTTTTTTCTTCTTTTTTTTCTTTCCTTTTTTGTTTTTCTCTNTTTTTTTTTTTTTTTTCTTTCCTTCCTCCTCGTGCAACTGACGGAACTGCAACGGTTTAATTTATTTATAGGTTTAGGTTTTATTCTACAAATTAGGAACTTTTTTTTTTTCTTTTTTGGTAATTTTTTTCTTCCTTGTGTTATTAAAAATAGTTAAAATAGCAACATAGCAATAGTGATATTTGAGGCTGCACTGCAATGTTTTATATTTCATTTCTGCTGGAATTTTAGTGTTTAGTCTGTTGCCCAAATTCAATAGAAGTTTTATTTTATGCACTGAATGTCCTAGTGCTACACACAGATCTGTGAGAGTATGCCATAAATTTTCAATTGGTGAAAGAACTACAGAAACTGGAAAACCTGCATTTGTTTTGTGTTGTTGCTATTAAAAAAAAAAAAAAAAAAAGGCAATCACCACCAACAAAAACCTGCTTTCCTGGAAGTTGCCAAAAGGGAAAAATTCTAAGCACCCTTTCAGTTTTCTTAGTTTCCTTCCCTTGCCCCCCACTTTTCCGTCCTCTGCTTTGCATCCCCTCCCCCCCAGTCTTTCTGTCCTACACACAACATTTCTTTTAAAATTTAACTAATCTGAATTTGTGATGGGCTTTTACATATCTAAATGCCACAGAAGTAAGGCACTTCAGTTTGTTCTTTCACATTTCATCAGTGTAGATGAAAAGCTATAAGGAAAATTGCCAGAAGTAGCAGTGAAGTGTTATACCAAAATACAGGAGCTCACTAGAGTTAAGGTTATGGACATTAAAAAGGAAAAGAAAGATTTTTCTGATATTCTGTTGATCCAGTGATTCGAATCTTGGAAAAGATCTAGGATTTATTTATTTTTTTTAATCATTTTTCAGTTGGTTAGACAAATGGGGCTTTTTTCTTCTACTGTTACAGGGAACAGGCAGAATCAAGCAAGGATTGAGTTTCACTTCTTTTTGTATTTGTCTGGTTGTTTCTCATAACACATTGATCTTCAGACATATAGTCTGCAATGTAACTTTATAAGGTTTTCTAGAACACAGAACAAACCGTGATCCAAACAAGCCTGCGATCTAGAAACCCCACTTACCAGCTTTGATCAGTTATTTTTCTGAGCTTTTGATAAATTTGGTTTCCATAATGTGAAAATTTTAGGGTTTTTCTATCAATATTAATATACTATTTTATTAATAATTTTATTTAAAAATATAACTTTAAATCAGAACAAAGGTAGAACTCAAGTTCTGTTCTTGTCTTCCTTGATTCTAATCATGAGGTGTCTCTTCCTGCTTTCTACACAATATTGGATTGAGCTCAATCTAATAATCATTAAAAGAAATTTATAATTTTTGCATGTGAACCATCTTTTTGAAGGAAGCATGCATAGTTCATGCCTATGCAAGTGGCTTTTTGACAGAATAAATTGCAGATGTCTTATTTCTTCATTAAGCTTCCATTCAACAAAAACTTTTCATGCACATTCTAATATTAACTGTGTAAGTCTGATCAATCTTAAGATTTGTTGCTTTGCTTCGGAGAAAATTTGAGGAAGTCTCTTTAGGTGACTGTAGGGGTAAATCTCTTCAGTGGAGCAGTCTGCCACTTCAGTGGACAGGGAGGCAGTTTTCATTTCAAAACGTATAGAAAGCAGGCAAGCCAGTCTGCAGTCGTTTGAAAATTTAGGTGATAGTCCTGCATTTTTTTTATTTTTTTTTTTTTTTAAATACCCTCTTTGTTTAATCAAACTGTTAATAAGTAAACCTTCTCTGAACAGGCAAATACTCAAGCCTCATTGAAGAGATAAATCATAAATTGTAAAGCTGAAACTTTTTTTTTTCCCCTTATCGAAGCAGTATCAGATAAAAGCATAGAGTTTGTTAATGTTGCTGACATTATAAATGTGTCTACCTTCAAGGCAGCACAACATAGGGTTTGTCTTTTCATAAAGAAGCTTATTATGTTCACTATTAAAATATTAATAAAAAGTGGCTTTTAAGTGATTGGTTTTAGTTTAAAGTAATAGGACATAGGTTTAAAGAAAAAAGTTAACCTTATAAACTGCAGGAAAGGTTCATAGGTTTCTGTCAAAATGATGCTTAAATTATATCATTCTTTTCTCATATATAAGGTGCCACTATATTGACAGTTTCATCCAGTGAATTTGGGCATCTTGTTTCATTTTTCTAGCTCTTTTTTGATTGCTTATGTTTTTTCATTCTATTTTAAAGTTTGACTTTTGTATCTTTTTTTGGTGGCATCTCTACAGCCTAAACAACCATTTTGCTAGCTCACATGGTTCCTGGGCCTCTCTTGTGCATTTCGGTTGTTTTTTGGATTTTTGTTTGTTTTGTTTTGTTTGTTTTTTCCTCTCCCTACACAGTTTCCATTGAATTCCAACTAAGTTTTCTTAGTATTTCCATGGATTTTTTTTTTTCCTCCTGTTTCACTTCTGCTGTGTTTTTATAGAAAGCTGAAGAAGTTAACTTCATTCTTTTTAATTTAGAGTCTCACTTCAAACTTTAGCCTTGTGACAGACCCTTTCTGTCACACTCTGATATGGTAAGGCATGAAAAACATAATTATGAGGACAGTGATGTGAAAGAGCAATGTTTCTAGGGTTTTTTGTTAGTTTTTCTTTTTTTATCATGCCCTCTGGGTGGGCTACTCTGAATGTTTCTAAAAGATTCTTGCTGTTCTACTCCGCGTAGAACTGTTTTCAGTGTGTTTTTGTTTATCTGGTTGGGGTTTTTTTGCAACTATGTTAGAAAGTAGTGTCACTTTTTTCAGAGATGTAAGAAAGATAATTGACATAAGTTATACCTAACATTTATATGATTTTAACAGTTGGGCTGATGTGAATGAAATATTGACAGGACTGTTGTCTTGCTCAGCTGGCTCATCTTAAGCTGTTGATAAGTTAATCATTTATTGAATTTATGTGATCATAAGATCCCATGGGAGAGGGAGGCTCATGCCCTGTCCATATTACTTTGTTCCATGCTGCTCTTTCTGAAAAGGGAAATGGTGGCAGGGATGAAGAATAATCTTCAGTGCTTTCTTTAGTTCTTCATTTTCTTATCTAGCAGAATGAAGCTATGCTATGAAGCTACTGTCTAGATTTTCTGTTCACCTATAATTTCTTTGGCTTCAAGTTCCACTCCTCCTTAGTTGGTGAATCATTAATCCTGTTCCCCAATATATACACCTCTTTTTCTAAGGAAGTATACAGTTTTTATTATTATTTTTTCAAGTGGGAAATGTAGTTGGCAAGTGCAGTGTTTGTTTAGAAAGAGAAGTCTGCTTTGAAGAATGCTCGGTTGTTAGCTGTCCATCTCTCTTACATGCTCTAGTGACAGAGAATATAGATTCCTTCATGTGGTCGCCGTATATAGCTGTCTGCAAGCCTATAAGCGTGAGAGTAGTGGCTGAACAGTTACACGGTAAACCAGAAGGCATTAAAATGCACAGTCATTCGTAAGATAATTGTGGGATGAGAGCTTAAGTCCAAGAAACAGTTTTGACTGGGGCTCTTAAATGATGAGCATCTTGAAAACAGAAAGGTACAGAAATGCTGAGGATCAAGAGAACAAACTGTAGCTTTCTCCCTCTTGAACAATAGTGAAATTTAGGTCTGGGTTAAAAATGGACCAGAGAACAGAATTTTTAGGTTTTTTTAGGGCTGGTGAAGAGCTGAGAGAATGCTTTGGCTAGTAGAGTTGTTTCTTTGCTGTCATTGAAGATAACATAATAAGAAAGAATGTTAACTTGTTTTCAATCAAAATGTTCGTGCTCATGTTGCAGAATGAATATAAACTGTTTGTGCAGAACAGTCAGATCTGTCTGTGATATGACTATGACTGATATTCATTGTTTCCTATATGGAGGGAGGAAAATTCTTTCAGATATCTGTGACTACTTGAGGCTGTGAATCTCTTAATCCCTGCTTCTAGTGATGCTGATATAAATCTTAATAGGTACTTTTTCAGTATCATCCTTAAGCTCTTGCGGATTATTGTGATTCCCTTAGACTCTGCTTTTGAAGCTGAGTAGGAGAATATAACTAGGTGATCTATGTTGCATCAGAAGATGAGATGTATTTGCCTGCCAATGACAGACACAGTATACATCTGCTAACAGGTAATCTCTCTTTAGCTGCAGTTTATGTCTTCAGTTGCTTTGTTTGAGGAAGTTTTGAAATGTATAAGAACTTCTGCTATCACCTATGTCACAATTTTCAAGTTGTATGGAAGTTAAACCCTTTGAGGCAAAACAAATAATTATAAAAGGTCTTGACCTGCATGGAATGATGTTCTCTTCCAGCAACTTAAAGTTGCCAGACAAGATGGATTGTCATAATTGGTACTACTAGGATCCCTGTGAGCCAGGTCTTAAAATACTTCAATTGATTAACTGAGGATGCTAAGCTAACTTACTGTATTGTGTGGAAGTGATTGGGACCTCAGTATTTTTGTTGCCTCTCAACACTTCTAGGTTGTACTGTATCTGTTTTCTTTTATTCTTACGTTTCCAAAATTCTTAAAGAAACGGTGTTTCAAATGTAAAGCATGTTAACAACACAGTGTCCTCATGAAGGAATGACTGAGGAGGGCGAATACCTTGTCTTTTAATTGGAAGAGCTGTCCTAAACCTAAACAATGTCACATTAAATGTTTTTTTTTCCTGTATTGATCCCTTTTAATAGAGAGGGGAGAACAAATTCCTGAACAAATTTGGGAATTGTTTCAGGGCAAATAGTCAATATAAAGGGAAGATCTAATGAGGCTGTCAACAATGAGGAGTACTAAAATAGAGAAGAGGTACATAAAAAAACATGTTAGTGCCTCTAAAAAGAAATGTATTTTTAAGGGAATTTTTGATCTATAGTAAAAACACCAAATAATATTTTGGTAATATATAAGTTCATATCCCTCCCTTGTTTCATTGAAAGCCATTGAGATCAGTGGATAACCAGTTTAATAAGGATGGCCTGCAATGCAGACCTGATACTATGGGCCACATGTCATAGCTAAACTTTGAAATTAGCCTTCATTAAGTGTGTCGTGCCTTTCATTCCAATAGGTGATATTCTCCGTGTATCTCTTGTCCTTTTGTCAAGGTAAAGTGGAGAAGTGTGGGTGCAGCTTTTGCTGTAATGTTAGTAAGGGGTGTTTCAAGTTCTATTTCTGGTGGATTTATTGTCTTAAAATATGGGGAAAGAGCCCTTTGAAAAGGGCTTAAATTCTTGAGTACTTTGAACTGAGCTGGAGGTGGAAGATTTGAACCTAACATGGGCTGAATAAGCCATAAGATGAGAAAAAACATGATGAGAATAAGCAGGTGGAAAAAGGTTAAAAATAAGAATAAAGTGTTATACTTGTGGAAAGGCAACTTGCTTTATTTTTTTATAGAGAATTTTAAACAATTGTTTTGAAGTTACAGATGTATATAGCATATCTTCTGTTTCTTTCTTCCTTTCTCTTTCTTTTCTTTCCCTTTTTTATGCATAGCTGGGCTCCGTAGAAATATAATATACTGAAACAGGAGGTAATCCTAACCTGCTCTTTGTTTGCTTGTTTTCCTAGTTTTTCTATTGTGTGCATTATTATGCAAGAAAGTTTCTTGTCTTTTCTTTTAATGGATTGCTTTGAAATATGCCATTTTACATCTTGCTTTATTTCGATTAAGTTATATACAAGGAAAACAGGATAACAATGAGGAAGAAAACATAGGAAGAAAAATAATTTGTCCTGCATATATCTATGTGCATGTAGTATGTGAGTAAGTATGTGCATAGATAGGTTTTGTTTGGAAATCTTTGGCCAGTTTGTTGATTTGAGTGTCTAGTAATAATGTGTAGGAGTGGAATCTGGGTTATTTAATACTGAGAAGTGCAAAGTTGTTATTTTAGGGGGGGAAAGCACACTTACTGATATCAATTTTAATATATTTGTGCTAATTAGTTTTTAGTACATCTATGTATCTTGCAAAAACGATTATGAAAGGGGAGGAGGGTAGCTTTGAAAATATAGTAAAACACTGAGAACTCAGCTTGTTGTTAGAACATAGACGCTTATACAATTCTAAAGATTTTTTTTTATAAATTGTTTTATAAAATAGTTTCTTGCACTTTACCTGCTGGCATTTCAATTTGGTAGATAACGTCTGAACTCCAGCAGAGTTTTATAATCCCCACGTGCTTAAATATACTAAATGTTCTTTTTCCATTAAGGTTAATGTTCGTGAAGAGATTGAAGAGTTTTTTCCAAGAATGTGGAAGATAAATCAAGATAAAAGAAGGCTAATGAAAAGTATTAAAGATCAGAAAATTAAAATTGAATGGGGGAAAAAATTGAACAGAAGATTGGTCAGATAGAAGCACTTGAATGTTTTTTTAAGGCTATAATGAATTGTTTGAATTGGGGAAGAATACACGAAGTATGAAAAATGAAAAACTCAATGAAGAATGAAGAAAAGTAGAAAGCAAGAGTGAAGTAGAATTAAAAGAATCTGGAAGAATGAATGGGTCCTAGGTTAAGTAAATGTATGGTTTATGTTCCAGTGTCTGTATGATCAAGTTGTAGATGAATTTGCATGATTGCTTAGTTAATAGAGAATTGGTGATCTGGTTCAAGCAGGGAACTATTTGAGGAGAGCATACAATATTAACAGTGGGCTAGCAAAATGAAATTTGCTCTGGAGGGTATTGCCTAACCATTTGTTTTTCAGGAGCAATCAATATAATAGAATTACTGTACTTTAAATGTTAGGAGTTAGGCATTTATACAACCAATACCATTTGTAATACTGTCTTCTTTGTTAGGAGTCTCGCTCCCAGTCAAAATCTCCAGCTGGGAGTCCTGCTCGTGTAAAATCGGAGAGCAGGTCAGGATCTCGCAGTCCATCGAGGGCTTCCAAACATTCTGAATCGCACTCTAGATCAAGATCAAAATCAAGGTATGTCCAGGAAGTACTTCAGGTTAATTCAGTATTATTACCTGTTCTTTTAGATACAGTGCTCAGAATTGTTGCAAAAAGTATAAATCATCTTCTGGGGGTGTTATTAACAAGACTGTTAGTGAACATGTGTGGAAGGGGGAAGAAAAGGAAGAATGGCAAGTAAAAATTGCAACAAAGTTAATCTAGTCTCTCTGGGTTAGAGAAAACGAGTAAGCTCTGTGAAGTACAGAAACAGACTACTTGGGATGGTTCAAGACAAACTCTAATTAGAGGTTTTAAAAACAAAATGAAGCATAGCTTAAAGTGAGCATGGAGAACTGCTTAGTTTATGGGAACTTTAGGTTAAATTAATCATATGGAGCTACACATGTCCCTGTCTGTCCTCTTCTACCCTGAGAATGTCTGCACAGACACTAATTGCAATAATCCATCTTTCCTTGTTCATTTCAGCAGGACAGTGTAGAAAGAGTCATTCTGCTTTAAAATCTCAAACCCAGCCTAATGCTATAGCTTCTGTTCTTGTGGTGCTTGGCCAGCATAGCTAATGACTGCTGTTAGGGCATAATCCCTGTGTGAAAGTGTGTGACTTAACAGGATGGTACTGGTTTTTAATGGAGTTTATCATTGGCTGGGGTTTTTCTTTTTCTTTTTTTTTTTTTTTTTTGACAAACTTTTTTTTTCCTTGACAAACTTCACCTGCAGATGCTGTAGTATTGCTAGATCTTTCATGTTTTTTTTCAGTGGAGACAGCTTTTACCCTGTGGTATATCTGGCTTCTGTATCGCTGTGTGAGTTCACAGGTTTGAGTTTAAACCTTGAACTTCCTGAAAATTATTGTGAATGTAATCTTTATTTTATGCCAGAATCACTCTCTCTGAATTAAAAAAACTTGTTACTGTGTTAAGATCCACATTTTTTTTAGATGAACAAAGTGCATCTTTTAGAAGAAAATAAGCTATTCTACTTGTGAGCCTCTCAGATGAATTTAAGATTTTGTCTGGGAAATGTAAGGCTTACAATTCAATACATGATACATATGACCTAACTAAAAGCTTTTTCTCTGTTGAAGATCCAGGTCCAGAAGGCATTCGCACAGACGTTACACTCGATCCAGATCCCATTCCCATTCTCATTCCCATAGGAGACGTTCTCGAAGCAGATCATACACACCAGAGTACCGTCGTCGAAGGAGCCGTAGTCACTCTCCCATGTCCAACAGGAGAAGGCACACTGGCAGCAGAGTATGTCATGTTCATCAAGGCTGAGTATCAACAAAAGTTGTTACTTGCATTATGTAGTTCAGGTGATGTGCTGGGTGAATCTAACCTGCTGCTTTGTCTTTGGATGGTGTGGCAGTTGGTTTGGGGGGAGGGGCAACAAACTTTGTCCTTACAGCTAAACACCTATTTCTTTAGGTTTATGACTAGAAAGGCACTTAGAATTGTGTTGGAAACTGCATCACTGCAAGACAGTATGCCTGGAAAAGTGATGTGTTTCCTGTACTGTAGAAGTTGAACCCTTATTCCTGCTTCATTTTTTTTTTTTTTGAGGGGAGGGGGCTGATAGTTCCAAGTACATGTATCCTTTACAGAGGGGAAAACAACAACAAAGAAAAAAACTACAAAAATATCTACCCCAAAATTGACTAGAGGAGCAGAAGTATATTCCCAGCTATTTATTTCATCAAACTTGAGTTATATTCAATGTCCCTAGCATTTTTATGCTTCTAAGTAATGAGCTTGGTGTGACTTGACAGGGGGTGGGGGGTGGGGAAGAAATATTTATATTTTTAGTTACTGTGGAAACCTTAATAGACCAAAATATTTTACACTTAGGAAAAGGGATCAATAAGCCTTTCTAAATTTAAATGAGAAGCAACCCAGTAGCTCTGTGTGTACAGGAAGAAGTAAATAGCCAAGATCTAATACCTTAGTGCCATAATGTTCTGAGGACTTTCCCACAAAGTCCTTGTTTGTAATAGCTTGTTGTTCCGCATCAGTTCACAATGATAGAAGCGTGCCTTCAGGTCTATGTCTTCCTTTGTGAGGACTGGTAATCTTCTGATCCTTACAGTTTCCATCTGGTTCAGTTTCCCTGAATCTTTTCACTAATCCTATAAAAAAGAGGATGGATGACTTTTTTGCAGGCTTACCTCTCTGAAGTAGCTCACCAGAATCAGATAAATGTCAGTGTGAGGGAGAAGACAAGAGTTCGTGGAAGAGAGCAAGACTACAGTAGTGTTCATGTACAGTGGCTTAAGCTTTTGGGAGGCAGTATATATAGTTACGCTTTTTGCAGATGGTTTTGCTATGTGTAATCACAGTATAGCAAACAGAAACTCAATGTATTGGAAAAACTGACATGAATAACAATTGTAAGGGTTAGCAGATTTCCTGGAGAAATTAAAGTGAATCCCTATTAGTATTTCAGAAAACCTAAGAATATTTCCTTCTTTTGCCTTGGGAATGACTCTATAACATTAAGTCTTTTTCTCACCACATTTGTTCTAAGAAGTAATTCAAATAGTGTCAAAACTAAGATTTAACCAAGCAGATTTTTATCCCCTAGATGGAAGGTGTTCTAAAGGCATAAGAAGAAAATGATACTGATTATGCTACTTCTGCTCACCTTGTAGAAAGAGCTTGGAGATGTAAGCACTGGCTTTTAGCCTCCGTAGAAGTCCTTCCAGTCATGATGTAACTAACACTTGTTACTCAAGTGTTTAGGAGCAATTTGCACATCTCATCTTGTCTCAGAAAAGGGTAATGAGTAAGGGACAGTTAGGCACAGTGGAATATTTTTGCCTTGGCTCTTAGTCTGAACTTGTTTCATAACACAGCAGAATTTAAAGCAGAATTTTCTTTTGATGTAGAATTCAACTCTGAAATGCAAACTTAAAAAATTGATATCTTGATCTTGGAGACTGTAGAGAGGGATTGGGAAAAGTACAGGACAAAAGAGCTCAACTTATTTGTTGAGTTAGATTGAAAGGCAAGCTCTGAGGCATAAACTACAGTGTATTATAGCTTAGAAATCTGAAATTGAATTGCAAGTTTCAGTTCAACTCTGTCAACTTTCAGTTACTTTAACAGAATCTTGGAATATCTATGTATGTTGCAGCTATTTTGAATTTTCTTCTAGTTCAACAGGTGCACTGTAAGAATTGATCAATTTTTTTTTTTTAGTTAAGTTTTAGTTAAGTTAAATTTAGTTAAGTTTAGTTTTTTTTAGTTACTGTGTCCAGTTCTGGGCCCCACAGTACAAGAGGGATGTGGAGCTGCTGGAGAGAGTCCAGCGCAGGGCCACGAGGATGATCAGGGGCCTGGAACATCTGCCCTATGAGGAGAGGCTGAGGGAGCTGGGCTCGTTCAGCCTGGAGAAGAGAAGGCTGAGAGGGGATCTGATCTGTGTCTGTAAGTGCCTCAAGGGAGGCAGTGAGGAGGATGGGGCTGGCCTCTTTTCACTGGTGGTCACTGACAGAACCAGAGGAAATGGCCACAAATTGAAGCATCAAAAGTTCCACGGGAACTTAAGGAAGAACTTCTTGATGGTGAGGGTGACAGAGCACTGGAACAGGCTGCCCAGAGAGGTTGTGGAGTCTCCTTCTCTAGAGATCTTCAAGACCCGCTTGGATGCAGCCCTGTGCCACGTGCTCTCGGTGGCCCTGCGTGTGCAGGGGGGTCGGACTAGATGACCTCTAGAGGTCCCTGCCAACCTTAGGCATTCTATGATTAAGCTTCTTGCAGTGGCATTATATAAACTCAATAGAATATGGAAAAGCTAAATATAAATGCTAAAATAAGTAGGGAGATGAATTGCGGTGCATGTTGTACAATTTTAACTCTGTAAATTTAGTTGAAGTAAAATACATAAATTATTTTCTTTCCCTGCTTTAGGAATTTTTATTTTCTTTTGGGGTTACTCTTTCATAGAATATTTCATGCTTATAAACTGGATGAATATCACCTGCTTCATTCATCTAGTTAATTACAATTGGACTGAGATAAACTTTCTAATGTAAATGTTGACTTTCAGTGTGATTGAATATGTCACACTGAGGAAATAGGAAGTAAACTGTTTTAGCAGAAGCTCAGTTATTGTTCATGTATACTGGCTCAGATGCATTTAGTGTGTCAAATGGAAGGTAGCGTGTACTGTTGAATACCAGGAGTGACTTTCCAGAAGCGTAAAAGATGAGAATGGATCAGCCTATCTAAATTCCCAAGTGTAGACTTCTGTGTCATGCTCCAGGTTGTGGGTGATTGTGGGAAACACTAATAAAACAGCTTCCTTTTCTATGTCTTTTTTTATAATCAGAATGCTTAATTTTTCTGAATGGCAAATCAGAATCTTCAACATGAAAAGTTCACCTCTATCTTAGTGTAAAAAAGAAAAAGTTGCGTTTTGAACAGTTAACATTCCAATCTTAAAATCTTTTCAAGTATTCAGCTTTGGAATTAAGAGTTTAGTTTTCCTCAACTTTGTTTTTTTAATAATATAATTGAAAAAGAGGAACTTTGAGAGTCATATAATTTGTTTTTAATTAATTTGGGTTGAACATTTGTCTTACCAGGCTAATCCAGATCCTAATACTTGTCTTGGAGTGTTTGGTCTCAGTTTGTATACCACTGAGAGAGATTTGCGTGAAGTCTTTTCCCGCTACGGACCTTTGACTGGAGTCAACGTGGTTTATGATCAACGGACTGGACGATCCAGAGGATTTGCTTTTGTTTATTTCGAGCGAATTGATGATTCTAAAGAGGTAAGTTGGTGTTTTGCTACTTGTCACAGACATGCGGCTTGTCTGTTTTCCCCACAAATACCTTTCTGGAAATGATTTGAGTGCTTTTGCTAAATGGTTGTCAGAATGAAGTCCATTTAATGTATTGTGTTCAAACAACATGGCCCTTCTAAGCAGTGAGCAGATGAAGTATGCCACTCTAATTTTGTAATTCTATGGGCCCAGGTTGTGTGCTTTGAATCACTAATAAAAGTCTTTCTTTGCTTTGTTCAATTTGTTTAACATGGAGGTGAATTTCAGAAAAGCTGATAGTTAGTGTTTTTTGAATATTTTGGAAGTAGTTTCCTGAATCCATCAAAATTGTAAAGGTGTTCTTCTTTACCTTTAATCCATCATCATGCATTTGAAAAGTATGGTTGGATTTTTTGGACTGCACCTGCATGGCGACTTTGCTGGTGGGACAACTATCACTTTGTAGCTGAACTGAGTTGTTGCTGTCTGTAGAATAATGGATCCATAAGGAAATAAGCAAAAATCTAAATGGCATCTTATACTGTGTTTCTCTATAACAGTCAGTAATTACCATCTGCGACATGATATTGTGTGTAAGTTTTCCTAGCTGTGTAAGATATTGAAACTTGTGGGTGTGGTTGCTATTAAAAGTAAAGATAACATCTATAACACTTTGAAAATAAATACGTGATTAAAAAGCCACTCTTTCAGTCAATCACTATTTAATAATATCTGTTGTGTGTTCTTTAAGAACAAAGCAAATGGTATCTTAGTGCTACCAACTGTAGGATTACTTATTTGTGGGGAAACTGAGTCATAGACTTCAAGTATCCTGTTTATTACTGAATAGTCTTGGACAAATGTTCCAGGCTTGGAACATCTTGGAATTTGTTTGATTTTTTTTTTTTTCTTTTTTTTCCCCTTTAAATTAGGTAAGGGACATTTGTAATGCTTGGGCATGACTCCTGCCTAATGTTGCAGGAATGGAGAGTGAAAACTGTGGACCTAGTAACAGTGAATGAGAAGTAAAAACTTCTCATGAATGAGAAGTACCTGTTTACACTCATAATGTCTTAATGACTAGAAGTTCCATGCATGACTTGGGCTGGTCTCAGTTCTGAGCTTTGGCAGGTTTCTGGTATAATTCTGAGCCAGCAGCTGTAAAAGTGGAAAAGACTTAACTATTTTCACACTACTAGTTTTGCAGGATGAGAGAGAAGTTAATGGGACAGCTTAGTTCTAACTTTTTGGCCCTTTTTTTCTCCTTTTTGGTAGGATTTTGAGAACACAGTAGTTCTTTTGCAATACAGTTAATATCAAAAATACTTGGAAAATACTTGTTGTCACATTAGTACGTTAGTCTCATCTGTTTGTTTTACAACTTCGTTTGTATTTAGAAATGCAGGTTTTTTAGTTGTCATGAGCAGTGGTCATGCATGATGCCATGCATTTCTTAAAATGCTCCGTGTAAATAGCATAAAGTAATTTCTGTTTGGTGTGAAGCTGTCTTGGCAGATGCTACAAGACTCTGGAATGCAAAGCAAAAATGGGAAATTACATGCAGAATCAGAAACAGAAATAAAGATGAGCATCCCATCAGGAACTGAAAAAAATAGAAGTATAATTGGAGATGCAGTTAATTTTCCTCCATGCTCTTCCTTAAATAGTTTCTGTTACGCAAATACCAAGTATTCTAAGGTTTCACATCCCTGGCTCTTTTTTCCCCTCTCTGCCTTACCTAACTAGCCCTTTGTGAAGGAAAAGGTGTTGGTTTGACTTGATTTCATGGACCATGAAGTCAGTTTTGAAGATGTCAGTAGGTGGCTATTGCAAGGGGGAAAAATGGGGATATCTTAGCTCTTGGTATGAAACCCAGTTGCAGACTTTGTTGAAGGAATGGTAGAGGACATGAAGTAATTCTGTGCGGAAGATGAGCACAAATCTGAAAAGCTGGATGCACACAGAAGAGATTTTATTTGCTTTTGTTCTGAATAAATAGTGTTTTCCCTTAAACCTGCTTACCAGCTAACTGCACCTCTGAATAAAGAGGGTATGAAGTGGTAGAAGTTTAGCTGAATTCCAGCCTTTAAAGCAGTCCTACATGGATTAGATGGGTAGAGAATCCTACAGAACAAATTCTAAGGATTTCTTATCCTTACTATTGTCCTTGCAAGAAAGGTAACAGAAGGGAGCCTCTCAGCTGGTGTACTTTCAAACACAGTTGGTATTGAAGTATGTCACTGAATGAACTGTGAATAGTTATGTTTATGTTTCTGTAATTCAGCTTAATCCTGCAGGTGATTGCTCTAAATTATGTGGATTCTGTTGCAGTTTAAATCCTGTCGAGATTTTATTTATGGTCTGTTATCCTTACAAATCTGAATGGTTAGTAAGCTGGTTAAAATGTTGCGATCTGCTAAGGTTCTGAAAGCCAAGTGTTACGAAGTTTCTAGTTCCTTATGGTGGTAAAGAGAATTGAGTCTATACTAGCTCAGAGTTGTGGAAATCTGGAGACCTTGCAAAATAGCACCTTTAAAAGGTGGTATTTCTTCCTGTTCTCAGTAGGGCTGACTATTGAGTTGATAGATACTTTCAGGGTATACCTGGTACGTGTAATTAGTTTTAGTTCATATTAACAAACACCTACCTAACAGACCTAATCTGCAACTTGGGACCATCTTCTGAGGTTCTGGAAATGTTCTCTGACTTTTCATCACTCAGTTCTTCCCTGAATACTTAAGTTATTGTCTGTGTTAAATGCGTAGCTTTCCAGTAGTATTGCAGATAGGTTATCAGTAAATAGAATTTGACATTCATTGACATTCTTCCACTGTAGAGCTGCACTTCTGTTACTCTGGGTATTTATATACGCTACATATATAACTGCTCTGTCTCCAGATGCTATTCTGGTTTCTTCACACTTACATAGAAATACAGAAGGACAGTGAAGGGTACTGAAGCTTATTTTCAATTAATTACTAAAGCTGTTCTGGACTTTCAGAACTTCAAATTAATGGTAAGGTTGCTATGGTGCCGTAATTGGTTGTTAATGATCATCTTGGTTATAGTCAGGTCGAATTTTGATTTTTGATGATTCCGACTTAGAACAGCTGGCAGAGCATCACAGTAGCTCCGGTCATTCCACTTTAACAGGATCCAGAATAAAATGATGGACACATGCTTGCTTGTGAAAGAAACTTCCTTTGGAATCTTTTCTATTTTCTCAAACTCTGCTGAGTCTGAGGATATAAAATGATGGTCTGGTCCTTTCCCAGCAAGTGTCTGTTATTCCAATGACCTAGTGTTTGCTAGATAGAGCACTTGACTTGCTCATTGTATTCAGACCTGGACTGAAGAAACTCCAGGACAGTCAGCTGTGTTCCTCCACCAAATTTTAAACAGGAGACTCTGAATGCTGAGGATCAACAGCTGTTGATCCAGGACCCTTGAGGTTTGATGTGCTAGTATGTTCTTTCCAGTGCAGTTGCTGGAAAAATGATTGAAAAACAAAAGTTTTATGTGCCTTTTTCTAAATTAAAAGATATTTTCACCTATCGGTGTGATGCTTTGGGTTTTTGTTTTTAAAAAAAATTTTTGATAGTAAAATGATACTTGGAACTGCTTTTTGGCTTCGTCTGTTGTAGCATCGTATCATTACACTGGCCATCCCTCTGCTAAGTGTTCTGAAACAGATATGAATACAACAACATTATGCAAAGAGAAATATCTGTAAACTTCTCACATGGAAGGTCTGTTTCGGTAGATTGACATCCCATTTTTTGATAATTTGCGCTATTTGCAACATTGTTACCAAACTGCTTGGTTTGTAGTTTTTATCTAAACTGTAAAAGTTTTTGCTGTTGTTGTGTTTTTTTATTTTATTTTATTTTTAAGTTGCCCATTGCATTATTATTAGTTTGGCATTTTCCATTTCTTTATGTTACAGAAAAATACAAATCTAAGTACTAAGATTGCTTACCTTGAGGTTAAAAATAAATCAAGAGATTCAAAGTGTCTTCTACAGAAGTGGTGTTGTGAGTACAAAGCACTTTGTAGTATAGGTTGATGATTTTTAGTATAGTTATCTAGGACTTCACATGCAGCTGTCCTGCTTTTACTGAAGAGTCATGATATAAAAAGGTAGTTTCCAAAACTGAAACTGTAGAGAATGTACTATGCATCTGTAACAAAAACTCACCTGAGGACCATTAGCTTGAAGACTTGTTACTAATACAGCACTTTCGGTTTTCTAATGCTAGTTATGGGTTGTTTACGCTTTCAGAACTCTTTTCTGAAATGGTGTTGGTTAGCAATCAAGGCAAATGCTATATAGAGAAAAGAAAAAAAGATATTAACATAAATGGACTTCTAAAGACTGGAGTAATTATAGAAGTTTTTTAATTTCCAAGATGGTTAATCTGTAGTGCAAGCTGACCAGTTCAGAATCATTGTTCCTGGCCTAAATTTCTCCCACAACTTGTCCAACAAATGCTTGAAGTCTTGTTTGTGATATCTAAAGGGCATTAGATATACTAGGAAAGAACACAGGAATGTCCCAAATGTTTGGAATTACAAGTTACCACCTTTTGTATACTATAAAATGCCATGAAATTGGTAATAATTAGGAATATACATTGAGTTACTCATTCTATCTCTTTGAAACCATATATTTCTTAATTCTGAAACTATAAAGTGTATTTCAGGAGAAAAAAAAACCACATAGGGTTAGCAAATGTTTAAACTTAAAAAAACAAAAATACACATATATCACTACCAATGTTCTAATTGTCTAAAATCCCCTCAAACTAGAGAAGATCGGCTGTCATTCTGAAGTGAAATGAACACTTGAATTCTTCTGAATTTGACAAACAACAGTTAGTGGTTCAAAAAAAAAAAAACTGTTTTTCTTGTTTTGTTTTTCCTTCCTCCCATTGGATGTTTTTCAGTGTTCTTTTGTATGTCTTCATTAAATCCAGATTTGAGCTAGTGATACTTGTATCTTAAGGAACAAGCTAGTCTGTCATGTCTGTTAGCCCTGTGCAGGACCTGTGATAGGATGGAAATGATCTTACAATTGGAGGAATTTAAGTAAAATAGGGGAGGGTTGTTTTATTTGTTTGTTGTCATTGTCCGGGATATATAGATATTGCCATAAAAGCTACTCACAAATTACTAAGTATTCAGTCAATTTCTGCTAATTTTGTAGTGATGTCTCATTACTGGAGTCTTGCAGAGAAATTCAGACACAACATTAAGTGAAAACTTGATGTTTTGATACGAAACAAGTGATCACTTATTTGAACTCCATGGCAGAAATGTAAAGTATCTGTGCATTAGTCCTTATGACGAATGCTGACAGCTCTGCAAAGTCTAGCTGCCCTCTCTAACCACAGGACAAGATTGGGTTCTTAAAAGCTCCCTATGCTGTCTGCTTGTGGCATTTTACAAACTGGAAGTTTATTTCTTTCAGTGACTGTCTGCTCAGCGTGGTTCAGTCACATCTGGGTTTTTTTGGGTTTTTTTTCTTTTTTGTATATCATTAAATGTTCAGCGTGTGGGGTTTTTTTTTTTTTTTTTTTTAATTCTACCTAGATACTAATACACTTGGAAAATTCCAAATACTGCATTAAATATCAGATGAAATAGAACTCTATTTATGCTAATGTTTTCTCTATAACAGTTTTGAGCCACTAGGGGTCATGACTCTAGTTTGGGAACTGCTTGTCTTGTCAGCCTGTTGGTGGTTACAGAGAGTTTGAAAGAGCTTTATTGTTTTGGATAGACTACACCCAAGTTTAAAACAGTCATGTAGGAATTATTTTTACTTGCATCATTTCCAGTTCTTACTTTTCTGACTGCCAGCACACAGATTTTCGGTTATTTAAAAAATTATATATAGCAGTTTTTACTGGCAGTTGTTAAAAGCTAAAAAAAAAGAAGGATTTATGTTGGGTGATTCCCTGGACATTGTGACCAGGCCTTCTGGGTTTTGTGTAGAGTGGGAACTGTTAACTACCCTGTATCGCTGAAATGTGATATGCTTTTTGGCAGTTTCAAGACTCTCCAAATTCACTCATCTGTCTTGTTGGTTGCTTTTTTTGCCCGTTCTGCTCCCCTTGTCAGATAAATCTTCCTTTTGCCTCTCAGAGGTGTTTACTCATTTAACTAAACAAGACACATGTGCCAGATGTTTGCGTTGAAGCAGCTTGTTGTCAGTTAAGCTTATTACACTGAAAGTTGTTGTTTGATTATAAAAATGTTGTAAAGCAGAAAACTCCTTGTCTTTCAAATCTATTATCATGTTTCCAGAAAGTTGTTTTTTGTCATGAAGCTCATTTTTCAGCCAGCTTTTTGTAGCATTCAGTTCTAGGTTATTACACTGCGTGCACATATTTCAGTTTTATTTAGTTCACCCATGTAGAACAGGACTTTAGCTTCCTGGGTTGGAGATTGGTTTGTTTGTTTTCATTGATGGTTTTGTTCCATTATCAGTGTGTGTATGAATGCAAGCAGGAAGCCTTGGGAGGTTGTGGGCTGCGCTTGGCCAGGCTGCGTTGCTCTGCTGCCAGGCACACGTCTCGCTGGGCGGCGCTGCTGCACGGCCACTGTCCGCGTGATGAGCGCAAGCTGCGCGCAGCACCCACCGTGGTGCCGGGCACGGGAGCAGCAAGCGTTGGGGAGCTGAGCTTCTCTCCTCTAACATAGTCTAATAATGTCCTTGTTAGCAGGCTGCAAAAAGATTATGTTTGAGTAGTTGTTTGTTATTCCAAAGAAAATGTGAAAATGCCAAGTTCAGAGGCACTCTTTGTTTTGAGCCGTTTATATCGTGCCTCAGAGATAAATACTAGCAAAGTGGTTGTGTGGCTTAACTCTCAAGGTTTGAGCAATGTCTCTTCTCCACACGTGAATATGGAAATAATTTGTATATTGGGAGAAATGGTTATTGTGATTTGGTACGTGAGAAATTTTAGAGCAGCGGGTAGAAGGACCAAAGAATTTTATCTACAAATTTTGATACCTCTCATCTAATGCAGCATTGCTTGTTTGTTAAATGTTAAAGATAGCTATGATGATGGTGATGGGTTTTGGCTTTGTTTGACTTTTTCGTTTGTTTCATGTTTTAATTCATTTTTACTTTATTTCTTGAGGCACTGTAGTTGTCCTCAGCGCCACCACGGCGCTTAGCAGAGCCTCGTGTGTGATACGGAGCTGGGCAAGGCCGCAGCACCGCTGATTGGGGAGCCGGGGGGCATTAGGGCCCCTCAGACTGCTTCATTGTGTGCGCGGCCGCCAGCTGCCTCTGTGCGAGCGAGCGCGGGGGGAGGAAGGCTGCAATTAGGGAGCCCTCTAGGCTGAACCCGCCATTTTACTAAGCTCCGCTGGAGCGGGTCCTTGTAAGGGAGATGGCAGGAGGCTGGGAGAGCATGAAATGGCAGCCGACTAACAGCAATCTGGCCATATGCACCCTACAGGAAGCCACTGCTCTGCACAGCCTCTGGAGCCGCCCGACCCCTCTGCGCTGGGGATAGCCCTGGGAAAGATGCGGTTTGCAGGAAGCCCTGCCCTGACTTTTCTGTTTGCCCTTGTGCTGGGCAGAAGCCTGGGTGTAAGGAGAGCCTGTGCGCAAGGGGTTAGTGTGGCGCCCTGGGGCTGCCCTGTAGTGAGCAGCCAGCCGAGCCGCGCCACAGAGGGGCACTCGTCACCAGCCCCGGTCAGGTCCGCTCGGGGCTTGCCCTCCTCACCAAAAATGGCGTCTCCTGCACTTCCCTGCATAACAGGAGCTCACAGAGCTCACGGTCCTGTTTCTCTGTCTCCTCAGGCAATGGAGCACGCGAACGGCATGGAGCTGGATGGCAGGAGGATCCGCGTGGATTACTCCATCACCAAGAGAGCACATACACCCACTCCAGGCATCTATATGGGCAGGCCAACCCAGTAAGTTCCCTCCTTTTCTTTTAATGAGGTTAAAGTTGATATAAATGGAAAGTTTGAAGTCTGCCAGAGGAAATTGAACTACAGAAAATATTTTTTCTGATATTGTTGCCTTTTTAAAAAAAATCTGACTTTTGTTTTTTAACTGCACTTTATCAATATTGCTAATTGCCTTTTATCACAAAGTATTTATGTAAAGTATGCATCATTAAGATTTTCATGTTATTCTACTGGAGTTTCTTGTGTCTTCATTTCTCAAAGTCTGTTGAAGGAGTTTAAAAAATTGTATCTGTCATAGTTAAGAAACATGTAGCTTACAAAAGACATTAAGGTACCTATTTGTCTTTTAGTTTTTGGTGGGATAAATGCCCTGTGCATTTTTTTTCTTTCTTTTCTTTTTTATTATTTTATGTTGTAGTCTGAAGTCTTCATTTATGAGAACACTGCAAAAGCTTGTAAATAGATTAAATCAGGTTGAAGAATAGCTGCTTAAAAGTGTGTGTGTGTGTTTTTTTTTTTTTTTTTCTCTTTTCCAATAGCAGTGGAGGAGGAGGTGGTGGAGGAGCAGGTCGTCGTCGTGACTCTTACTACGATAGGGGATATGATAGAGGATATGACAGATATGAAGAATATGACTACAGATACAGGTAATCTTGAGTTTATTTGTGGGGAAAAATGATTTGTGGGAGAAATGGAATAACTTTTTTGCCTTCTATTTTTTTTCATCTGTGGCAAGACTGCACGTGTATATATGATATGTTTTGTAGGGCTAAACCAGTCCTAATCTTTACGGCTTTTGTAAAACAGCTGGGAGAAGGGTTGGTCTTGTGACCTGAAGGTGGCAAAATGGAGGGGCAGAAAAGAGGGGAAAATCCTTATGGAAGCAGGGACAGCTGATGATTAGGGCTGCTTTAAGCAAGGCTTATTGGGGTACGTTTTTAATACATTTGACGCTCCATAGTTGTCCTGCTGCTTTGAAAGTTAGCCAATGTTAGAGAATGTTGTTAAACAAGAGCTGTATGCATGTGTGAAAGTAATTGGTGCATTTGCAGGACTATTAAGGGTTTAATAGAAGTTGTCTAGAAATATCTTCTTACACTGCAAAACACTGGAGATATGTAAAAGCTTTTTTTTTTTTTTTTTTTTTTTACTTTTGGTGAGCCTTAGCCAAATAAAACCAAAATCTTTCATGCAGGCCAAAGTCTTTCATTTCTAAGGAAATGGTTCTGTTCTGTAGAACTGATGTGAATAAGGCATCTTTCATAATGCATGTTGTTGGGTTTTTCTTTGATTTCCCTTGAAGGAGACGATCACCATCACCTTATTATAGTCGATACCGATCACGATCAAGATCCCGCTCGTATAGTCCAAGTGAGTAAATGCAAATGATTAAATAGTATCTGTCTGGCTTAAACTCTGCTATTACCAGTGATATTTGGTCAGGGACAGTTCTGAATGCCACAGCAAAAGTGGTGCATCTGATGGGGCATTTTCAAGCTATTTGCCTTGTTTATAGTAATGCTATCTTCTCTCTTTTTTTCCAGGGCGCTACTAAAGGTCGGAAGAGTTAGCAAGGACAGGATTTTTAAATATAAACTTCAGATCTTAGCTTTCCTTCTGCTTCCCCTCCCATTCCTCCCTTTCTTATCCTCCATCCGGTTCTTTTACAGATCTTTGGTTCAGTTAGAGTATACATATTCTCAGTTGAAGTATTCCTGTTTTCTATCCCTCTTTATTGTAATACTCTTAATATTGTAATTGTTGTAGTTTTGTGTAGTAAAACATCCTAAGCAAAATTAAATAGAAAACCCAGGATGTTGATACATTTTGGAAGTCATTCTGATTTTGTTTTTTTAAAACAATTGGGGTCTGGCTAATCAAAAGAGCAGAAAGGATTGATATTTTTAAGGCTTGCATGTCACATGTAATATGCACACTCAGATACTTCAATATAAACCTGCATTTCCAAGTAACTCATTAATCTTTCTGTTAAGATGTTTACCTCTTACTTCAAGAAACAAGTAACACCTTTTGAGCCTTTTCAGTAATGACAAATTTATTTAGATAGTCATGAACCAGAGGATCTTTTTGTCAAGTGGTTACTTTGAATGTAGAATATTTGAGCTAGAGCAAAATTTGATATTTGGTTGACTGGGGAAAATAGATTCTTGTACACTGAAAATTAAGACTGTGTTTTCTACATTAAGCTTTCAGACTGCTACCCAGCAGGTAACATTTGAAGTTAAAACTTTTTTTTTATTTTTATTTTTTTAATTATACTCTGTTGAATACTTCCCCTTAATCAATGCAGGAGTAAAAACTATTTATTGAACATAGCAATTAGTTGTATAATTTGCTGTTCATTTAGAAAAATAAAAGCAAAAACAACCCCACCTTTTTGGTATTACAATAATGGTTAAGCAAGTTTTGTTTCCAGTCCTTTTTGGAGTTTGACAGTATGGATGGAAAAACCTACAACTGTATGTAAACTTTTTTTTTCTCAATAAAAGTTAATTCCACTGAGATGCAATTTCTTGTCTTGTTTTATATTGCATGTTACCTTGATGTATAAGTTAATAAAGAGTAGGCTAATGTGCATATAGGCCGTACCAATAATCAAGCCAGCATCGTCTCGTGGCCTCTCGAGGAGCATCTGCAGAAGAGAATCTGCCCTGATGGGCTCACTCTGAAGGCAGGTGAGTGCCAGTGCCTGCTCTGGGGCTGGGGAGCTGGGCAATAGCGACTAGAAAAGCTTCCCTGCATCTCTGTGATAAGGAGTTCAGTTACAGCAATGATCTGATTCGGGGTTGAAGTGCAGTTTTTCTTCATCTTAAGATGGGAGAAATGAGGGTTACTTTCTTGCCTTGGTGAATCCTAAACAGAACTCTGAGGTTTTTTGTGATATTAGGAGAAAACCTATATGAAATATATTGTTACCTAAATTTTCTTTAAGGATTGACTGTAATATGTCTGACTAAAACCATGAGACCACAAGTTTCTAACTTTAAAGTTACAGTAAGACTTATCACTTATTCCCAAGTTGTACATAGCAAGCTGTTAGTAAAACAAAAAGCAAGGATCTGAAACTACTCCTCTAGCTAATGAATGACTCTGTTCTGGTTTTCAAGTTCTGGTTTTCTGGTGTTCTGGAAGTTCTGATTTTCAAATTCAGAGCTGTTTTCTCACAGCGTGGACCACATCTCTGAGAGCATAATCTCTACGTGATTTGTCCAGCCCTCTCCTGTCACTGCAATGATCTTTCCAAGAGAAATAACATGGTTTTTTTTTCTGCCAGAGCTGGTGGCTGGAATCACCAAGGTTCAGCGTCAAGTACTGTATTGACTTCCATGAACTGAAGGACCAAAATTTAAGCAGAGAGAATGCTTGTATTTGGAATTATTTTTGCTTTTTAGCATGTAATTCCCTTTAATTTTGAATGAAAGAGTGAAACAAGGTGAAGCACAAAGCACAGAAAGTGACCAGAGTGTGAAGGTGCTGGCACACCTATCACGGCTGAGATGTCCCCTAGTCACGAGAGGAGCAGTTCAGCAACCCGTCTGCCTGCGAGCTGAAGCCTTGAGTGTCTCTGCTGAACCTGAGCAGGGAAAATATCCTTTCTGGTAGAGTTTATTCAAGTAACTGTAAAATCACAGTCTATATGAAGCCATAAGTGGAAACTTCATTATGTGGTGCATTATTGTCCATATAATTTCTCTTGCACAAATTCTTGTTTAATGCTTAGAATGACAGTCTGCTTTTGCAAGAAGGTTTGTATTGACAGAAATGATACAGTCTATTTGAAGGTAAATCAGTAATGATTTTTTTTACAGTATTTGGACACACTTGCACACATTTAATGTGAAAGATTGTTGGAATCAAATGGTCACTTTAGAACAGTCCTGGACCTGGAAGGATGGTTTGCAGCCATTGCTACATTCATACAGTACTTCCCCGGAGCAAAGCTGAGGCCTGTGTGTGTCTGCTGTAGTTTTTGTGGGCAGCGTTCCCCAAGGACAGCAGTATTTCTTGTTGATTTATGGTGAATAGATTTAGATAAAAATACTGAGGCTTCTATGGAAGAGAGTAACTTGGGTAACTCTTTGTACTGTCTTATTAAAAACAGCTAGTTAAGCAGGTGCACACTGTAGATTAAATAAAGATGTAAAAGCACCTAGGGAAAGTATAAGCTTAGTCTACACTTTGATCATATAGGGAGATTTTGCAACAAAGTAAAAATGAAGTCATCCCCTGTAACAAAATAGAGGAGAACCTTTACTTTGTGCTGGTACACAGTTTAAATTTGCAATTAAATTTAGACCTTTCTGTTCAAAAAGTGGTTACATGATTGCTCATTAAATAGTTATTTCTTTAGTGTGACTTTGTTTTGAGCGCTGGAGGGAGTCTGATGCATTGAGCGTTGGGAAGAGCTAGGGCGCGGATCTGGGCGCTGAACGGCAGGGTCAGTGCTGCTGCTGCGTGAGCCCATGGGGCAGTTCCCACCTCACCTTCCTCTCTGGGCTGTGCCAGGAGCTGAGTACGGAGCCGCTGAACAGCAGCTCCAGCTCTGCGATGCCAAAACTTTCACGATGAGTTTTCCTATGCAGGCCTAGTGCTGACTGTTATATCAGCATGCTGAGGTGAAAGCACAAGGTAAATCTGCAAAATGCTTCAGGATCGTTAGGCTTTGGAGAAGGATCCTGAAGGAAAGTGTTGTTGGAAAATTCTTAATGATACATAGAGTTGTATCAGCTGTGGGCAGGAGCTTGCATATTTGCTCTAGAGGAGCAACGGAAAAACCCCTTAAAAAAAAAAAGTCTCTGGGAAGGGGAGCAGAGGATGTCAGCTCTGTATAGAGGCTGCTCCTGCAAATCCACAGATCAAGGAAACAGGGGCTGTTTGAGCCCCTTGTGTGCAGCTCCAGTTTTGCCCACGTTCTCAGCATTCTGGACTGCGGAGCCAAGGTTGCAGGAAGAGCTGTTCCTTCACTTCAGTAGCTGTAAATTGGTCCTTTCTGTTTTGTGGCCGAAACCTTAAAACTCAGGGAGATGAAGAACAGCTGAGGGAAAGCGCTGTTTATACTATATGCACTGGCAGCCTTTAATAATTTGCAGTAGGTCTGTTACCTTCTCTAGCTGCTGTGTAAACTGGTCTGTAACTCAGCAATTCACATGAGAAATAAGCACCACCTAATACTTCTTACTCAAACACCATTGAAGTCCTTTGTACAGGCAATGCAGATCTTTAAATGTGTACTGTGTAATGTCCAGTCTCGCAACAAACCAACATTCCTGCACCAGGGGCAATTCAACTAGTTTAAGAGTTGCCTTGATCTGGGCTGTTGTGAAACAGCTGCAGAAGGGGAAGCTTTCCCAGCAGCTCCTGCTGCTTGCGGAGCGTGTGGCTCTGAAGGTGCCTTCCCAGCATCTGCTCCTACCCCTTGCTCCAGGTGCCAGGCACTTTCTTCTCCAGCCCTGCAGAGTCACCACAGGGTCGGAGGAGATGATCGGCTTCACACTGCAAAAATCGCAGATGCAAAACCTCATAGTCAGGGAGCAGCTGAAGTGATCCGGGCCGAGGACCCTCTCTTTCATGAGAAAGGGCCAATTTGGATTTCTTTGTTGCGGCTTTTGCAATACTATGCAGTAGATGTTTGGCAGCTAGGAGAAACAGGTTTGATTTTAAAACAAACAAACAAACAAAACCCCCACTTTAATACACCATCACAGAAGCCTTGAGAAGGGCTAAAGGGTTTGTGTAACCCCATGGGACATGAGCACCTCTCACCATGTTTCTTCAATAGAACTGAATCTTGGCAGAGGCAGATTAATTGCGGGCAATAAAAACTGCCCTTGTCAGAGCAGAGGGACTTCAGCGGTTGCCACCTCGGTTGGCTCCCGGGCTGCTCTCTGAATGCCCGGCTCTCCCGAGCTTTCCTTTACCTGGGCATAGGGGGATAGTGTGCTGAATGCAAGCCCAAAAGCAGGGGATACTTGTTTTTAACCTGTGCTTTAAATTTTAAGGCTTTTCCTCTTCACAAATTGGCCAGTTGCCTTTCCTCTCCATGGGTTGGACCTCAATACTCAGGAACGTGTCCAGGCTAATGCAGCTAAAATAAGTGTTACCTGCCAGGCTGAGGACAAGCTTCAAGCTTGTGCTGAGGGACGCTTCATTTGCTTACAGTAAGAACAAGCAATAATTAAGGTGGCGGGTCTAGGACGGGCTCAGAGGGTGATGACAGCCCCGGTCACCCCAACAGGCTCCTGGCCACCATGGCCCTCACAGCCGCATCCCAGCTGGCTCCTCTCATATCCTTGTGCTTGTTGCTGGTGATCAAGGGAGATGTTAGCAGGATCAAGGCTTTCCTAAGAGCAAAAATTCCGTTCTGGTCTGACACGCATTTAACACAAAATGCAGGTACTTTTTCTAGATAAATTCTAGACATCCTTTTGCATGCAGTGTTTATCTGGAGGCTGGAGTGTATGACGCAGCCAATTTGAGGCTTTTGTAGAAAGGAGACATGAGAAAATAAATGCTCAGAATATAACAACAAAACCTTACTAGAATGAAGAGCTAGAGTAGGTGTCAACACGACTAAGACTCCTCCTTGCAGAGGACAGTTCATGGTGGCACAAGATCACCAATGCACAGGGTGGGCGGGAGGGCTGCATGCAGCTCCTAGCTCAGCCTACGTGCTGAGCATGTCCTGAGCAGAGTGTTCCATCTATTCTCCAAGCACGAGGACAGTTCCACTGCCATCCTTTTATTTTGTCCATCCCAGCACTGGAGAGTAATGGGCTATTTGCAGAAGGACGTAAGGAAGGTGTCCAAGTAACTTACAGGCAATTATAAATAACTCCATGGGGTCTATACTGCAGCTGATAGATGCAGAAGGGCAACCACACTGTCTTGGCGGTAACTACAGGTAGGACAAGAGGAAATGGCCTCAAGTTGCAACAGGGGAGGTTCAAGATAAACATTAGGAAGAGTAGTCGAGCACTGGAACAGGCTGCCCAGGGAAGTGGTGGAGTCACCATTCCCAACAGTGTTGAAGAAACCTGTAGATGAGGCAGTTAGGGGCATGGTTCAGCAGGATAGTGTTGAAAGGTTTATGGTTGGACTCAATGATCTTGAAGGTCTTTTCCAACCATAAAGATTCTATGATTTTTAAGGACATTCCAAAGCCAGGTTAAAAACAGCTATAGATCCCCGTCCGTTCGGCAGCCACATGGGGTGCTGCTGGTGCTAAACATGCTGCTGGGAGCAGCCTCACACAGCTGAGCCCTGAGGTACCTCCAGCGCTCCCACCGCCAGTAGCCCGGGGCCACGTCCCCTGCCAGCCCCAGCTCCACTACCTTCGAGCCGGGGGCCTGTGGCCACCCTCCCCATGGAGGCTGGTGGACCATGGGGGTTTTGCCTCCTTGCAGGCCTGGTTTCTGTTTGAAGAGACACGGGCGGCCACGGTCAAGCCTGCGTTCGGTTGATCAGATGTGGTGGTGCCCAGGAGGGAGCTCTGGGCTCCACGCAACAGCCACCTCCAGGAGAGGAAGGCGCCGGCAGCGGCAGCCCTCCTGCCAGCCCCTCTCCTTCCCTCCTGCCAGTCCCTCTCCTCCCCTCCTGCCAGTCCCTCTCCTCTCCTCCTACCAGCCCCTACCTTCCCTCCTGACAGCCCATCTCCTTGCACGTGTTTAGCCCCCACTTCTTCAGCTACCAGCTTCCTGTGCCCCCAGTCTGGCTGTTACTGCAGCATGAGGAAGAGGCGATGCCCACGTATCAATGCCCATGAGGAAGAGCCAGACGGTCCTCCAGACTTGGCTCCTGGGGCTGTGCCCCCCAGCAGTGCTCGGGCACCCATCGCCTCCCACCAGAGCAGGTCTCCATGTCTGCACCCCCTGGACGGCCCAATGTTCCTCCTGACACCACCAGCCGCACCTCCGGGTGAACAGCGGCTGTTGCGTGTGGCTGGCTGCCTGCATCTGCACGTGCCTTCAGCCTCCCCAGAAGCAGAAAAGCCTCCTGTGGTGGTTTTGGACAGAGAACAGTGAGAAAAGAGCACCTGCAAGGGTACCCATTCACATGTTTTTGTATCTTGCACCTTTGCGACACCACTGCCTCAGAACTGGTATCTGCTCCTGTTGCCTTTGCTCTGTTTTTTCATGCTAGCCCATTCAGAGGCCAATGCAGCTGAGCTAGGAAGCCCAGCCTGAGCCAGCGAGGACAAACGAAACTCTGCACCTGCTCCGAGGAAGAGATGAGACCAGGGAAACCAGGACCCGACCCTGGCTGCACCGTAACTTCAAGCCCAAAACTCTCTGGGAGGCATCGCTCCAGCAGAGGTCCCTGTTTGGGGACAGGGAGAGACCATCCGCCATTCCTGGCCAGTGGTGACCACCAGGCTCCTCATGGAAAAGGGAATCCTCATCGCCTGTTGGAACAGCATCGCAAGGGATGGAAACGCTGCCAGCCTGCTTTTTATTCCTCTTTTCTTTAAAGCTGCTGCAAGTCTTAATTGACTAAGGATATCATTAATCAATTCAATTAATTAACAGAGGCAGATAACAAAGAGATTGCCAGACCTTTGAAGAACATGCCTATTTTTTACACAAACTTCCTACAGCGTGCAGATCCCTGCCTAGTTATTTCTTCTTTCGGCTTCTTCAAAATATTTTCCACTGTGGACGTTGTAGAGTCTGCCCTTGTTACAGCCCTCACTGCAGCCACCTACTATGCCATTTTCTGTGGAGCTGGCAGGGAAGGTCGCAGGGCACCGGCAGTGCCGTGCGGGAGGCGGCGAGGGGAGCAACGGGAAGTGCGTAGGTGGTAGGCAGGGATATCGCGGGTGGGGGCCAGTGTGGAAGAACCAGCTAAATAAAGACTTAGCTCAAGTCTGCTGCTGTGAAATGGGCAAGTCAAAACTCATCTTAAAGTAAATGCTTGTTCTGAGCTGTGTGCTTATCCCCCTGCACGGGAGCCCCAGTCTAACCCCTGCATGAGCACAAATGCTCGTGGGTTGGGGCTAAGCTATCCCAGGATACGGGAGTTCCTGTGTTGAATGTACCTTGGGGGCAGAGACATTCACATCACCGTATCACTTAGCAGGGAAGGAAAGCCAAAAATGAACGTGAGAGAAAAGAAGTTTTTCTAAGGAGATGGGCACCAAAGAGATCTGGGAAAGTTGCCTCAGGCGCTGGCATGAGGATGGCTCTTGCAATAAGGTTACAAAGATGAGAGGGAGCAACGTCAGGTGAACAAGAGCGTGCCCTGCCCTTGGTGACGTGGGTTGCTCCGGCACTGACCTTATGTGTTCTCATGGCTCCCTGTGACCTGAGCAGAACGGAGGATCCTGTGCCCTCACGTGAGCAGAAACTGCTGTTCCTGCAGAGGCCAGGACTGAGGTCCCTTCAGGCGGGAGGCAGCGGAACCAAGCGGGAAAGCACGGCTGTAATTGCAGTTATTGCCCGGTGCCCGTGTGCCACCAGGGGAGGGAGCACAGCTCGTGCCTGTCTGAGCAAGAACAAACTCTGCCCAGCCTCAGCTCAGCCTCAGCAACCTTGTAAAGGGCTTCTCCTTGACCTAAACAACTGGTGGTACCTGGCCTTTAAAGAAGTGCTAATGGTGACCCCCCTTCTCCTGGAATAGGCACAGTTCCCTCGCTAGTGTTTCCTTGTTAGTCTGCTGAAACAGAAGTGATGCCATGAGAAAGAGGAGGAGGAGGAGGAAGGCAGCACGAGTTTTCTCCCACCTCTCCTCAGAAACTATTGCAGCTTCTTCTGGCTCTCTAGAAGGACTGGCTGGGAAGTGTAGCAACATGGAGTGAGTGAAGTATTTATGCCCTTATTTCTAACTCAGCTGGTGACACTGAGCCTCCCTGAGCAGAGACGCAGCAGCTGCACAGTGGAGTTTCCTGCCAGGGCCACCTTTCCTGGGGCAAACATCTCCCCAGACTCATCTTCCCTCAGGCTGCCCCCTAATCCCCCAAAAGCACCAAACAGGATTTTCATGTGCAACATTTCTAAGATAAACTGTAGGAGTTGCCCTCTTCAGAAAAGCAGTCCAAGTCATGAAGCTGTCTCTCTTTGAGACAGTTTCTTCCTCTATCCAAAGTGCCGATGCTACCTTGAGGATGAGGAGGGCTGGGTTATCAGAGGGGAAGCAGAGCAGATCGGAGGGCTTCCTGGCTCAGCTTTTCCTTGCGCATAGCAGTCACTTAAGACACTGGTTTGATGTGGTTGGGGTGCCTTTTGCACCCCACTTGGCCTCTAAATGTGTGTTACGTGTGTGCTGCGTGTGTATTAATGTGTGCTAGGCAGAATGACCGAAACTCAGGGTGTTTAAGACACCCCTTGTGTAAGACGTGCTTTCAGCTGAGCAAAGACCACCCCCTGTGTAGGATCTCCCTGCAGAAGAGAAGGAAGCGGGAGGTTCATCCAGCTGCGCGCAGGGTGCCAGGCAGGGGCGGTGCTGCATGCGGGGAGCACATTTCTCCCCGCCAGCGCTGAGAGCCCTGAGTCNCCCCACTTGGCCTCTAAATGTGTGTTACGTGTGTGCTGCGTGTGTATTAATGTGTGCTAGGCAGAATGACCGAAACTCAGGGTGTTTAAGACACCCCTTGTGTAAGACGTGCTTTCAGCTGAGCAAAGACCACCCCCTGTGTAGGATCTCCCTGCAGAAGAGAAGGAAGCGGGAGGTTCATCCAGCTGCGCGCAGGGTGCCAGGCAGGGGCGGGCACATTTCTCCCCGCCAGCGCTGAGAACCCTGAGTCCCCGCTGAGCACGGGACGGCAGCGCGTGTGCGCCCTGCACCCGCACGCACGCTGCGCGCTCCCTGCGGGCAGCAGCACGGCTCGGAGCACAAAGCTGTGCCGGGGGCTGAGGTAATCCGCTTCCCAAGAAAAGCTATAGAAAACCCCTCTTGGTTCCAGAAGAGCTGCCGTCCCTTGCTGCTTTTTGGGTGTTGGTCTGGGCAAGTTTCCCTGCAACGTCTGCTTTCGTTTGCCTCCTCCCTCGTGCTGTGAAACCTGAGGAAGGAGCAGCAGCCAAAGGGAAATGTTTCTGGAAAGAAACTGCGAGCAGCCCGTGCCTCCTGCCTCGCCAGGCTTCCCGCCTGCCCCGGACACCGCGGGATGCAGCCCCGCACCCGCTGCGTGGCCAAGCGCCCGTCCCGCGCGCCAGCAGCACTTGGCTCCCACTCCTCCCGGCACGGGCCCCGGGCACCGGCCCCCCACCTGCACCTGGAGAGGGGTTAGTGCCAGCATCAGCGACTGCCAGGGCAGCTCCAAGCTTAGCTTGAGCTAGTGATCGTTGTCCACGGCCATGTCCCAAGCAAGAAATCCAGTGCCTTTAGCCCTTGATGGAAAAGCAGTGGCTTCTCCGCCAGCTGCTCTGGTGGAGCCTTCAGCTGTCCGTGAATCCAGCTGCCCCACAGGGGCCTGGCCACCCACCCTGCACAGGCGAAACTCGTCCCGGGAGGCATCACCACTGGGAGGGAGACAGCCCCACTTGTGCCCTGCTGACCAGCAAGAGGAGCAAGCAAGAGGGATGTCCACACTGATCCCTGCCCAGGTGGCCACAGCCACCCTTCAGGGCTTGTGGAGGTGTAAACCTCAACTTCTCCCGCCTGCCAAAGCCACCTGCAGCCGCCTCTTCCTGTTTCCAGCTCCTCAGTTCTACCAAAACTACATGGCTGTCGCCTCGCTGCCTTTTCCTGAGAGCATCTAGAGCAACAGAGGGGGTCGAGCGGATGCTTGACCCCTGCTCACTGCACAGGTCGGGTTGAGATGGAGTCTGCCTGAGTAACTGCCCTGTGGAGAAGTAGCCCTGAGACTCCCAAGGCTCCGAATGGTACTGAGCTTGTTCTGTCCCGATCTTCTCTCTAACCTCTCCCGTACAAGAAAGACAAGTCTCTATGGCTGTAACTGGCTACAGGGATATTTTTATGAGTTGGCTTCTTAAATATCAGCACAACAACTGCTCATTAAGGGATGCTACCACCTTCTTCTTTAGATGTATTTCTAGATGCTTTCTGGATATCTATGCAAAAACTTTCCATAACATTTTACTAATCATGAGGAATGTGATTGGAAATCCAAAGAGCTACACAAGAATTTCCAAAATTTCGCCGCATGCAATAGGTCAGACTTAATTAGGGGAGGTTTCATGCTGATCTCCTTCACTTGCTGTGAGAATATTCTTCCTCCAGAATAAAAGAGTGTAATACAAATCAGCATGTTTTTCCTCAAAATATATAGTTAATCCTTGATAAAGATGGAATAGAAAAAGTGACATTGACAAGATCTGGAATTAGATTAGGATTTGCTCTGGGTGCGTAGCAAAAGCGGATCGGTATTTGTGAGTATCAGTGAGCGGAAGAGCAGAGCAGGCACTGCGCGAAGAGAGAGAGAAGGTGCAAGGGGGGACCTTCTTGCTTTACTGGTGCACTGCTGAGAGGCTGAAGGTAGCAGTGGAAATTGGAAAGTTCAGAAGTAGCTTTCAAAGTTATTGATGAAGTAGACAGGGAGAAAGAAAAGAAAGCCCTGCCAGGGACAGAGGGAACAGAAGACCCTGGGAACCACAGTCTGGGAGAGAGGAATTTCCTGGACACAAACAACAACAATCACATGGCAGCTGGAGCGGCCAGATGCGGAAGTCTGAAGACCCCTGTCTCTGAAGAAGGCTTAAAGACAGATCTCCTGCTTGGCCAAGAGGTCACCTCTAGAGGTGACCATCTACACTTTTCTGCTTTATCACAGCAAGTTCCACATCTAGTCCTAGGGGTTCCTCTACCTGCCAAACGCTGTCAGCAACCCCTTGTCTCTCTGTAGGACTGCAAACCAGACCACCTCTTCCTTGCCTCCTCTAACACCCATGTTTCTTTTTACAGAAAACTGCTATGAGGTGAACCCATTTGCATGGGGTTTTACTGAGTGCAAACTAATAACATTTAAATGATTAACCACGGGACTTGTAAAATATCAAAATAGAAGAGAGATTTGCTGATGAGATAAGATCATGTGTTTCAATCATCATTAAAGTATTAAGTGTAGGAAATAAAGGAACAAAACTTGAGTTTCCAACAGAACTACAGGAATAGTCTTAATGTTCTCCTTGTATCCAGTATATTGTTTGCCTCCTGCAGTCAGAAGGCTCCTCAGCTCCTAAGTGAACAGTATGGATTTTTGCTACTGCCCTCTTCCTTTTCTTCTTTTCCTTATGTTGCCATGAACTCACTCTTCCTGTCAGGCATCAGTTATTGCAAACCCGCAAAGATCTCGTCTGCTTTTAACTTCCTCCTCCCAGCTCAGGGTCTGCACTGCTTCTTATCCAGCTCAATTCCAATTTCTTGCCAAAAAGAAGGGACTCTGCTGTAGCTGGAGCCTGCGTGAGCCTGAAAGCACCCCGACCCCAGCTTCGGTGCCAGCAGGAGCTCCCCGAACCCTCAGCTGCTCCCCAGCACCTCAGGCAAGAAACTGCTACCACTCGAGTCCTGCTCACACAAGACTGAGTTTGATCAGTCAAAAAAAAGAGAGCTCTAAAATATCCAAGCACTGGTTTTAAGAAACCAACCCCCAAAGGTGTGTTCAAGCAACTTGTGTTGAAGCAGTTTCCCACTAGCGCTGCAACAGTACTTGGTGCTCCATCTTCTCCCCTGTCCCAGAAACCTTCCTGAACCCACAGTTTTCCCCAGAAACAGCAATAATTTACTAACAAAATGTGACTTTCTCCAAATCTATTCCCAAAGGCAAGCAGGAGCTTTGGGAACAAGGAGCTTCAGAGCAAACTTTTTTTTTTTTTTCCCATAGTTCATAGCCTGAAGTGCAATCACATTCACACTGATGGGAATCAGTGCTGCACTGGCCTCTCTGAGGGTACGTGGAGATGCTGGGGGGCAGGTAGGAGGACCTGTCCTCCCCCTAAGTGAGGCATTCATAAAAATCCTGATACAAAAAATTCTTCTTCTGACTTCTGCCTTCCAGGGGGACACTGAGTTAGAGTCCTTCCATGTGACATGGATACCAAGGCACAGCACAAGCAATAGAAATGCCATTGAGGGAACGAGCAGAAGGATGGAGGCACAAAATGCTGCTCTGTAGGGAAAAGAGGGGAGGGAAGCAGGTAGGGAGAAAGGGGAACAGGGGTGACAGCTGGGGAGAGGAAAATGTATGGGAGCTTGTTGTCAGCAGTTGAAAGGGGAAGCAGAATGGAGAAAAAAAAAAACAACAGATGAAACAGGAAAGACACGATGAGCAGCTGGGTGAAGAAAAGTAGAGACTGGGTGTGAAAATATGCAGCACTGGAGGTTTGTGAGGCTCCTTCTCCTAAATACACATCAAATACACATCAAACTTCACAACTAGTTGTCTGGGCTGAACAGCAAGGACACCTCTGTCCTCAAAATGTGAAGTTTGAAGATAACAAGAAGGATAATACTGTAAATTTTGGAAAAAAACTGCCAAAAGGATATGCAGCGACGACGGAATGAATGAGATGTGTTGCAACCAGTCTTGCTTGTGAGGAACTTCTTCTATGGAGTGATTTATTCTCTGATTTAATAATTGCTACCCCTTGACTTTTGCTTGAGAAAAGGGCAACATCCTGAAATTCACCACCTTGGCCACTGTTCTTTCCAGGAGCCGTGTACCGGCGGTATTTGGGAAGGACACAGTGTTTCACCTGTGCCGAGTGTAGAAGGCGCGTTCTGGAGAGCAGCAGGCAGACACCGTCCTCCCCTGGCCCCGGCTGCCCTCTCCTCCAGCCCGGAGCCAAGGGAAACACGAACGCCCAGCACCCCTGCTAGGGACACACGTCTGCAGAGGTGTGAGCTTAACGAAGTCCCCATCTAAACACCCGTAGCACCAGTTGTGAATCGGTAACGTGAAGTGTGCTCACTCTAAGCCATTTTGGGGTGCTTTGGCTTTCCCTCTGCCTCGAGATTGGGGCGTTTTCTGAGAGACCAGTGAGAAGGAAGACACCGGTGTCTCCCCTTCCGCTGCCTTGAAAGGAGGATTTCTTTCTTTTCTTCTTTTTCTTTTTACCACTTGGGCTTTGTGGCTCCCGCGAGCCCGCCCGCTCTGGGAGGAAGCGCGCGGTCTCCCCGGCGGCCGCCGCTCGCCCGAGCCCTCCCTGCCCTCGGCGCGGGGCCGGGGGCCGCCGCGGGGGGATGGGAGCGCGGCGCGGCAGGAAGGAGGGGCAGCGCGCGGGCCTCGCGGGCGCCTCTCCGCAGACCCCTCGTCACGGCGCGGCGCCCGCCGACCCTCAGGGCTGGCAGCGTCGCGATGGCGGCGGCGCAGGGGGAACCCAGCCCCGCTCCGGGAGTCGCTATTGCGGGGGGCGAGCGGCTCGGCTTCGCCTCAGCGGGCGGCAGGCGCGTGGCGCCGCTGACACCAGCGTGTGGCACCGCGCGGGGGGCGTCTGCCCCGGCCTCCCCCACGTCCACGCCGGCGGCAGAGCCTCAGCTACCCCCTTAGCCCAGGAAAAGCTCCCTGTGGGGAGCCCATCCACGTGGAGAAGGGGAACACGAGGCTTTGGTGCCTCTGGGTGCTGGGCGCCCCGTGGCTCCCGCTCACGCCAGGAAGGAAGAGCCGCCCAGACGCTTCGGCTGTGGCTTCGGCGCTGCCATGCCCAGCGCTCCCCACGGCACGGCCATGTCTTTCCTGCAGGGCTTCCTGGCGTGAGCTGCCCCAGCAGCGCCGGGCTCCTCTCGCCAGCACGTGCCAACTGGGCGCTCCTTTGCACTGGGGGGCGAAAGGAGAGGAAGGAAAAGCGGCACTCCGTAACTCCTCACACTTCCCCTTCATTTACTTGGGGATTTTTTTTTGATGTGCTGAGGAAGCGTTGCAGGGAATGCCCCGCTCTCTTGCCAGGATGTAGGTTAACTCCGCTCACGCCAAGCAGTTTCCTGCTGTAGTGTCCGGCTGCAGGGGCAAGGTGTGCACGCCAAGCCAAGCCAAGCCAAGCTCCACTCCTGCCCTTAAATCACCCCTCAGATTGAACATGTCTGGGAAACCTGCTTTATGGGCTTGTAAATGTCATTAAATCTGTTGGGTTTTAACAGTTGGTGCACATTTCTAATGAGGCTTCATTCGGGGGCTTCCACAGTAAAGCCACAATAGAGCAAACTCCCTTCTTAAAAACAAAATGGTGGGGCTGAAGCCCTCCACCCCTCACAGTTACAGCACAGACCCGAGTCTGTTGGTTGCAGGAATGCTCTTTTTTATTTTTTTTCCTTTCTTTTTTCTTTTTAACCTCCATTACGGTTAGGTTAGGCTAATTCCCCCCATGCAGAGGACAACTCTCTGTGCCTGCAGCCAGGTGACATGGGACGTGTGAGAGGAGGGGAGCGGTTCATCTGCAGTGCTGACCTGCTCCAGCAGCCAGCGCTTCTCTTCCCCCACGAGCGCTTGGAGGCTCCAGCCCCACCAAGCCCATCAGGGACATTTCTTACAGCCTTACTCAGATGACTTTTTCTGAATCTTTTTTGAATTTCTTAAAAAAAAAAAAGCAGCAAGGAAGCCATGCTTGTTTTAAGACAAATCGTTCGTATCGTTAAGGGAGAACATTGGCCACAATTAAAGCTAAAGTGGGTTCAAGGTTTTGTGTTAATATATTCTCTGTTGGCACAGTTTTCTCAGTTTAATTTAGTTACATATAGATTCAAGTTTAAAATAGCAACTAAACATAAAACAGGTTCTCACTTGAAGGCAACAAAAGGTTTTTCATCTACCACTTGCTTAGTCACTGATGGCGATTGTTAATGCAGTCAAAATACGCCATGTTATTGTATCTAAAACGTATTCCTTATATACTTAAGGGATCGCACAGAGAAAAACTGCTACAAAGAATGGATTCCTTGAAAATATTAGGTGTGATATTTCGATACTTAATTGCAAGGAACACCCTACTTCTCACAGAACAAACCAAACTTTTGTTTTATTCAGTTGTCATTTTTTCTTGATTTTTTTTCTTTTTCTCTCTTTTTTTTTATTATTTATTGTTTCTGTATGTAGCAGTTCTAGTTTTAAGAATGTTTGTAACCTGAAGGTGTACAAGAAGTACCAATACAGAGACAACCTATAAAGTTTATTTTAAGATTACAAAACTGAAAAAAATAAAGAAAAGAAAACGTCTTAGTAAAAATTGCTAGTAAATTAGCACAGTACCAAAAACAAACTAATACAGGAGAAAAAATACTGGAAGTATAAAATATATTGTAAATGCAAAAGAAAATAATAGTTTTACAATTTCAGAAATTCAACAATTGGGAAAATAAACTCAAGTATTTCTACAGATTCTTTAATTTTTTATACAGGTTTTATAGGTGTGATGTTTATAGCCCTACATAGTCACTTGATAACCAGATCTCAAAGGTGTGCAGCGCTTTCCACTGTTTGACCTACCCCTCCAGAAGCGCAATGCAAGTGCTGGCTTGCTTTGCCTCTTCACCATGCTCCACAGAAGCTTTAAGATGAGGCTCTGCACACATAGATACAACATGCTACAGTATAGCTTTGAACCTCAAAGTCCAACATAAGACAAAATAAAACAAAAAAAGAAAAGAATATTTTCTTTTATTGTTATAGCAATAACAATAATCAGTAGCAACTTCTTTTGCAGCAGATAGAAACACTAGGCACAACTGGGTTCTTAGGAGGTTTGATATCTGAAATCCTCACATTTTTTTCACTCCCTTTTCACTGATAATTTATGGTGAAAACAAAATCTTCCCTTGGGCTACAGTTTTGCCATGTTTTTTCTATACACCCCCAACAGTTTCTAAGCTGTCTGAAAATGTGTATGGGTCAAAGCCCATTTTTCTTGCTGGAAAAGAAGGGGTTGTTCCCTCTTTCCTAATTATTAAGACAACTGAACTTTGAAACCTGACTTTTAACTGGTCCTCACTGGGATACACCCTGAACAACTTAGAAGTTAGTTTTGAACCTCTGAAAGTTACTTACAGATAATAAGTAAAAAAGATAATTTAGGCTGGCAACATTTACATCCAAAAAACTCATTGGGTTTGTTCTGTTTCTTCTAACCTGGACATTTTAAAATCCCCATTTGCAGCACGTGAGTGTAACCTTTTAGCAAGACCAATGACTGTTTTCCTAAGAAACTGAGCAGGCACCTGTTGGCCTTTGACTTAGCAGAGCCAGGAAATATTTTTTCTCTTATTTTTTTTTCCACTCCTTAACTCCCTCTCCCCACTCTTCTCTCTTACTCAAAGTAAACAGCTACAACTTGATGCAAATATATTCAGATAAAAAATAACATTATTTAAACTAGTTCTAGCTGCCTAAAGCTGAAGACAACGTTAGGATTGCAATATAAAAATAAGGTATGAAAATATTATATTAAATTTGAAAATAGATTATAATACTCTGAAATATTTTATTTTTATTATTTTAGAAATATAACTTCAATTATTTTGATTATTTTTAACTTTAAGAGAAAAGTTTTGTATTTTTACCGATTTGCCACTGCTGTAGAAAATTTAACTTGAATTTCCTGGGCTTAATGGCTTAATGAAACAGTTTTAACATTGAATTCAATTAGGTTACTCTGTTTCTATGTTTCATCAGTATCAAAACTGATGTTTGAAATTTTTGTTGTTTTGAGAAAAAAAAAAGATCTTATTTTGATAGAACCATATTTTAGTTCAAAATTTGGATTTCAGCATTGATTATTTGTATTAGAAACCCATGCAAAGCTAAAACAAAAGGGTATCAAGCATGGCTGATTTTTCTTGGATCCGTCATTTTACATATATATATAATATGTGTGTATATATAAATATATATGCACACACACACTGTTACATGAAATTAACACTTTCTTTCATCCAAAAGAATGAAAATACAGTGAACTTCTGCAATTTCTCTGCTAACACGACTTTGCTGTATTTTTACAAGGTTAAGTTATGGCAAACAAGGCGGACATTAGCCTTCCCTCTGACTGTTGCACAGCAGAATGTTTCACCAAGTGTTTACATATAGGTTGGGGCTTTATCACAGGTCTGATGCAACAAAGCTGAATTTTTTCTTTGGCCTTTGTGACCCCTTTATAGTTCTTTGCTGGTGAGCCCTCTGTGAGGCGAGTTTTACTGCTACAAAATGACTGGGCAGCCAAACAATGGGCTCAAACCAGACTTGCAAAAAATAGCCCCAAAGTAGACTTGTAGACCCAGGTTCACCTAAATATAGCATTTGCTTCACACTTTTTCACTGTTTTTTTCTAACTTTAGTTTTCGTAAGCACCTAGAAACTTAGTTAAATTGTTTACTGTTACAAAAACAAACAAACAAAAAAGTATCTTTCAAGAACCAAAAATATTTCTTGAAGGAAAATTTGAATCTGGAATATGTAGAAAGTATTGCTTAATCAAAGATATATTTATGTGCATCAAGGATTGCTCAACTGAAATGTAAACTGAGCTATAAACCAGGAATTAATTAGCATGAAAGTAGCACTATCTGTATGTGCTTTAATTTTGTCAAAGACTTGTATTTATTTTCACAAGTTATACCACATGAGAACGCATTTTTTTTTTTTTTAATTTACAGATCTCTCTTTTCCAGGGATCCAGAACAAAATTGTTGGAAATACCAGACGATAACAGCCTTACCAAAAAGAACCAAAAACCAACCAACGAATCAACCAAAAAACACCCAAACAATACAACGACAACTTATTTTTATATGAGTTTTAGTTTTCTGCCTTAGCTTCTTTGGGGAATTAAACTGTAAATAAAATGTTTTACAAAAATAAGAGTTAAATTGGATTGACTAATTAACTGCCAGAGAACCCTAACTTAGGGGGCAAATACAGGAATTTCCTTGTATGATCATAAAATATGATATATTCTCATTTTATATTGAAAATACCCAACTGAATACCTTTCTTCTAAACTGAGTTCCTTAACATTTCGCACTTAAAAATATCTGCAATATGCCAAAGTAACCAATTACAGAGGAAACAATTATATCACAAGGCTTTCATGAGAAACACAGAAGATTGAGGCTAATTTATTTAAAACCAGAAAAATAATGACAGAAATGACCTAATGAAATTATTCAGACATAAGCTCTAGTGTCTGCAGGAGGAGCCAAGAATTCTTAGCCCAGCCTCGCAGGTTGCCTTGGATTACCATATACTCTATTATTCATGGACTCAACCATGCAATCTGCTTAAGGAAGAGAGCAAGAACAAAAACTCGGCTGTATTTAACTTTTTTTTTTCCTGATCTTTAGAAAAATAAGAAGTAGCAAACGATAAAAATATATACTGGGCTGGATATACACATTTTAAACACAAACAAACATTCACAAGCAAATTCTTCAAAGATTTAATGTTTTAACAGCCAATTTAAACAGCTATTTTTATGAAAATACCTTGAAATGAGAATACTTATCCCTGGCAGGATGTATAAAAGAAAGAAACAAAATCTAAGCTAAAACACTGCTCGAGCTGGAAGGCACTGAATTTGTAGTGACTTCAGGCTATGAAAGAAATATATTTTAAGATAATTAAATAATTTAAAACTTTTTTTTTAAAAAAAATGTAAACTCTAGGAAATGTCTGCACTTAGCAGCTCCAAAATTGTTTTTAATGTAACAAAATATCTTACTTCAGTTACAAAATCTTTCAGAGTTTCTTCAGAGGTCTGTGTGTTACACCACGAAATTTTGAGAAAAAAAAAAGATTTTTTAAAAAATTACTATTTGGAGGTAAATGTAGGCACCAAAATCAACCTCGTAGTAGCTATTAAAATAATAATAACAAATCTCCCTATAGGTTTAAGATGTGGAGAATGCTGAGGCTGAATTCAGCAGATACCTACGGTGCTGAGTGCTAGCAGAAAACATCCCCCTCGCATTAGAAAGGCAAAACAGATCCTGGAGAGGAGGGTCTCATTGTTCTCTCCAAAGGGATTTCATGCCTGGGTTGTTGCCCCATTTTACTCCCTCCTTCGATTTTTTTTCCCCTCTCTCCTTAGCAAAAGAATTCCACAATCAAAGAAAACACAAACAAGAAATATATTCTGATTCTTTCATAAATGCAACAAAATAATCAAAGAACATGTGAACTGAGTTGAAATAAACTTCAAAAGTGAGGAGCACTTCTGTTTCTGAAGTAAATGCCCTGATTTTCAGTTCCTGGCTGCTGGAACAAGCTCCACAAAATACTTTGTAGGCAGAGGAAGCCATATTGGCAATTTCTCCTGTCACTTGATCAAATAAATTTCTGAATTTGCCTGGCCATGTTCTATGCGATATATTTATATTTTCCCTCCAGTCTTTCTCCCCCACTATTGTAGTGATCTCAGACTTCAGGTATCAAATTGAAACACAGCAACAACAACTCCATTTTGAAAATCCCATTTAAATTCAACTGTACCAAAAAAGTATCACTGAGAAGTTTCTATATATTCAAGCAGGAGCTTAAGCTAATTTTATACATCTTTTAAATGTACGTGAGCAGATTTTTGTTTTGCCAGATGTTTTTGCAAATGTTTGGAAGCTGAAAATAAAACAAACCGAACCACCAGTATTTGAATAAGGAGATCCCATGAGAAAGTGTGAGTAGTAAAATGTTCTCTTTGGAATCAGAAGGCAGATTCATTGCAAAGCATGGCCACACTGTTTGCTAGGGAGGAACACTCACAGAGAGATTGTCTGTGTTCTTCTACTATGATAATGCCACAGTCCTTAAGATTACAAAATAGAGAATTCCTCCAAGTTTCTGGTAAGGAAAATAGCTCAGTTCGAAACGGGTAGAATTGAAGGTTTTTTGCCCCCTTTTTTTTTTTTTGGTGGAGAAAGAATAAACAAAGGTGAGGAGAGTTTGCTACAACGTTGCATGCACCTCCAGCCCCGCAGCTTCGGGTGCAACCGGCTCATTTATTGTCTCGGTTTCCCTGCGCACCGCCGGCTCGTGCGTGCCCGATTCACCAGCCTCTGCGGCGGGGCCGGGCGCGCGGCAGCCGCCGCCCGGACGCGGTCCCCGCGC